>VWZE01013082.1:78318-104797 GCA_013396675.1 Eubucco bourcierii | reverse complement strand
GGCAGAATCCCCTCCCTTGCCCTGCTGGCCACGCTTCTCTTCATGCAGCCCAGGATTATTACTAAAATGTATGAACACTCTGGCAGGAATCTGAGCTCTGTAACAGCACTCACTGAAGGCAACCGAGGGCTGGCTGAATTTATTACTCTTTGTACAGAGCTGCTGAGTTGTGCTCTCCCAGCTCCAGAATTAAGGTGACTCTGGGGACCACTAATAACCTCACAGATCCTGTAATTTCCTCCTGTGTGGCATTTTTTGTTGACAATAATTACAAGCACAAACCCAGGCTCCATCTGATATTTCTGCTTAAATGTTTCGCTTGCTTGCAACCCAAATCCCTTAATGCACAAACAAGTATCCAGTTAAGAAACTGATGGATGCTGTTGGTTTAACCTAGCATGTGAGGGCTTGTTGTGATAGGATGAGAGAGAGTGGATTGAAGCTTGAGGAGGGGAGAATGAGACTGAAGATGAGGAAGAAATTCTTGACAGTGAGGGTGAGGAGACACTGGCACAGGTTGGCTGGGGAGGTTGTGGCTGCCCCCTCCCTGGAGGCGTTCAAGTCCTCAGGTAACCTGGGCTACTGGGAGGTGTTGCTGCCCATGGCAAGAGGTTGGGGCTGGGTGATCTTTAAGGCCCTTTAGGCACTGGAATGAACTGCCCAGGGAGGTGGTGGAGTCACCATCCCTGGAGGTCTCTGAGAAACGATCGGATGCAGCACTTGGTGGCTTGGTTTAGCTGATTGTGGTGTTAGGTTATAGAATCATAGAATGGTAAGGTTGGAAGGGACCTCAAAGATCATCCAGTTCCAACCCCTGCCATAGGCAGGGACACCTCCCACTAGCACAGGTCACCCAAAGCCTCCTCCAACCTGGCCTTGAACACCTCCAGGCAGGGAGCAGCCACAACCTCCCTGGACAACCTGTGCCAGTGTCTCACCACCCTCACTGCAAACAACTTCCTCCTAACATCCACTTTCAGTCTCCCCTCTGCCAGTTCAAACCCATTCCCCTTGTCCTGTCATTGCAAGCCCTTCTCAATAGTCCCTCCCCAGCCTTCCTGGAGCCCCCTTCAGATCCTGGAAGGCTACTCCAAGCTCTCCTGGAAGCCTTCTCTTCTCCAGGCTGCAGAGCCCCAACTCTCTCAGCCTGTCCTCACAGCAGAGCTGCTGCAGCCCTCTCAGCATCTTGGTGGCCTCCTCTGGACTGGCTCCAACAGTTCCATGTCCTTCCTGTGCTGAGGGCTCCAGAACTGCACACAGGACTCCAGTTAGGCTCTGAGGAGAGCAGAGCAAATCACCTCCCTTGCCATGATGGCAAGGTGGAGTCACCGTCCCTGGAGGTCTCTGAGAAACGATCGGATGCAGCACTTGGTGGCTTGGTTTAGCTGATTGTGGTGTTAGGTTACAGGCTGGACTCGATCATCTCGGAGGTCTTTTCCAGCCTTTGTGATTCTGTGATTCCAACCCAACCCATTCTCTGAATCTATGTTTGCAGAGCACGGTGTTTACATATGGCCTTATTTACATTTCCAAACAAAATGTGGTTTCTTACTTTGTGCACTGGCAGATAGGAAGTTTTCCTGATGTTAATTTCTGAGCCTTTTCTCAGCTGCAATGTTCTGTCTTTACCCAGCTGTGCTGCTGCTGCTGGGAGAAAAAAAAAAACCCAACAAATTAAAATACTGGAACCTTCAGAACTCAGAATCACTCTGTCAGCTGGAGGGCCCTTTCAGAGCCATTCTTTGAGCTCTCTAGTGTCCTGGCTAAGGCAAAGTGACAGCGGTGAGGCTAGGAGTGCATTCACTCTGCCTCTGCTGGAGCAACAGCACGCCTCGGCTCTTACGTAAGACTGCAGTGCTCTGCCAGCCCCTTGGAGCGGGCAGCGTCTGGGAGCCAGCACTTTATGTGACCCTTGGCCATCCCAAACAGCCCAACACCAACGTGAGACATCGAATGTACACATTACGTAACCACTTCTCCTCACGGCCACCCCGGCCAAGTGTTTCCTACTGGCTGCTGCAAGGAACAGACGTTTAATTTTAACTTGCCACTGAAAATAAACCAGGCAGTGGGTAGAAGGAAGCGTATGGGTGGGAACAGAGAAGGGAGGTTATTCGTGTCCCAGTGTGGATGTGCCAAAAAAAGATGAGCAGTAGTTTTAGATGGAGTTTGATTAACGTAGCAAACTGAATCTGACTGCCTTAAAAAATGCTCTGAGACCCATTTCATGCCTGGTTTTTGGGGTTGTGCTTTGGTTGTTGGGTTTGGGTTTTTGTTTTGTTTTTTTTTTTTTTGCTAATAACAGCAAAATAGGAAAAAATTGCCAGCATCATGAAATGCTTTTTAATGACACCTTTGCTGCCCAGCACAACACTTGGTTTTCAAAGTGGCCTAAAGTCAATTTAATTTACTGACCTGGCATTCTGACTCAGTCTGAAGGACAGAGCCAGGAAAGCAGGAACTGCAGTTTCAGCAGTTAGAAAGGTGACAGTTTCAGCAGTTAGAAAGGTGAGGGAAGGAGGTGACTGTCAGCGTGGCCATGCAAGGCACAATAGCTGCACCTCCTTCTGCTCCATCTCCTGCCTGATAAATCTTGAAAGCCATCAGCTTGTCCTCTGGCCTACCTGCAGCACTGGGACTTTTATGGGGTTGACAGAGCTTGCAGAATCCCCTTGGGGCAGGAGGCAATCTCTGGGGGTTGTGCTGCCTGCCCTGTCCCCTCTCCACAGTCCAGCTGGCTTCTTACTGACCTAAACAGAAGCAGTTTGTCACAAGAAGTTACAGCCTGGGGTTGTAATTTTTGCCACTTGGATGTGGCTAAGCCTACAGTGGAGCGTGTGCTCACAGGCTCACAGGATGTCAGGGGTTGGAAGGGACCCAAAGAACTCATCCAGTCCAACCCCCCTGCCAGAGCAGGACCAGACAATCTAGCTCAGGTCACACAGGAACGCACCCAGACAGGCCTTGAAAGTCAGCAAAGAAGACTCCACAGCCCCTCTTGGCATCCTGTGCCAGCACTCTGGGACCCTTACAGTCAAGTTTCCCCTTGTGTTGAGCTGGAACCTTCTGTGCTGCAGCTTCCATCCATTGCTCATTGTCCTATCCCAGGCAGCAAGTGAGCAGAGCCTGTGTCGCCCTCCCCTGCCCCCACTCCTGACCCCTAGACCTCAGATAGTTATAAACATTTATTAGATCCTGTGAGAAATGGGATCTCAGTCTTTTCTTTTCCAGACTAAAAAGCCCCAGGTCCCTCAGCCTCCTCTGCTCCTTGTTTGCTGTGAATATATTTTGTTTTGAAGCATTCTGGATGCTGTTGTGTATGTCCTAGGGGAAACAAAGATAGAGACTGACCGAGGTGACCCCCCCAGATGAAGGGCATTGTTCCCAGTTTGGGATCAGGAGGTAGGCATTCCCAGAGCACAGTCCCCAGACCCCAAAAGGACAGCTTGCAGCTGTCATCCAGGCAGTTGGACGTCTGTAACACACTCTGTAGAGCTCTGTAGAAGAGCTCTCTTAGCCTGGGAGGAGCACACTGTGTGGTCATAAGGAATTGTGCTGGATAAGGAATTGGCTGGATGGTCGAACCCAGAGAGTGGTGATCAAGGGCACAATGTCCACCTGGAGACCAGTGACAAGTGGTGTCCCTCAGGGGTCAGTGCTGGGACCAGTGCTGTTTAACATCTTTGTCAGTGACATGGACAGAGGAATGGAGTGCACCCTCAGCAAGTTTGCAGATGACACCAAGCTGTGTGGCACAGTCGACTTGCTAGAGGGCAGGGATGCCATCCAGAGGGACCTGGACAGGCTGGAGAGTTGGGCCCAGGCCAACCTGATGAAATTCAATAAGGCCAAGTGTAAGGTCCTGCACCTGGGTAGGCACAATCCCAAGCACAAATACAGGCTGGGTGGTGAATGGCTGGAGAGCAGCCCTGAGGAAAAGGACCTTGGAGTCTGGGTTGATGAAAAGCTCAACATGAGCCTGCAGTGTGCACATGCAGCCCAGACAGCCAACCGAGTCCTAGGCTGCATCAAGAGAAGCGTGGCCAGCAGGGCAAGGGAGGGGATTCTGCCCCTTTACTCTGCTCTCGTCAGACCCCACCTGGAGTACTGTGTGCAGTTCTGGAACCCTCAGCACAGGAAGGACATGGAAGTGTTGGAGCGGGTCCAGAGGAGGGCCACAAAGATGATCAGAGGGCTGGAGCAGCTCTCCTATGAGGACAGGCTGAGAGAGTTGGGGCTCTTCAGCCTGGAGAAGAGAAGGCTTCGAGGGGACCTGATAGTAGCCTTCCAGTATCTGAAGGGGGCCTACAGGAAGGCTGGGGAAGGATTATTTACAAGGTCCTGCAATGACAGGACAAGGGGCAATGGGCTTAAACTGGCAGAGGGGAGATTTAGACTGGATGTTAGGAGGAAGTTCTTTACAGTGAGGGTGGTGAGGCACTGGAACAGGTTGCCCAGGGAGGTTGGGGATGCTCCCTCCCTGGAGGTGTTCAAGGCCAGATTGGATGAGTAACCTGTACTAGTGGGAGGTGTCCCTGCCTATGGCAGGGGGTTGGAACTAGATGATCCTTGAGGTCCCTTCCAACCTTACCGTTCTATGATTCTATGATTCTATGATTCATTGTTGCCAGCAAAGATGAGGCTGCTCCTCAGTGAATTTTCCTGCTGAAATGATTCTGCTGCAGGAGGTTTCCACAAACAGGGGGACATGCAGGGTTTGACCATGCTCACACAGAGGGAGGCGATTCAGGACAGGCCTGCCAAGGGCTTGTGAGTAAAACCGGGGGCTGGTAAGAACACCCGGACGGGGCTTTTTCCACCTCAGCAGTTTGCAAGCTGTGCCCATGGCAGTGGGGTTGGAGCAAGATGATTTTCAAGCTCCCTCCCAAGCCAAACTGTTCTGTGATTCTGTGGAATGACAGTTAAAAAAAAAATTTTAAAAAATCTCTACACTTTTTATGCCTGCGATGGTTATCTGTGGGTTAGGTACCTGAACCCTTTTGTCACGAACCTGTCTGGATGGCATCCATTATGAAACGCAAGGATGTGCTTAGTCCCTGGTGTGACAGACTAAAGCAAAGCGAACTGCTCCGCACCTCTGCCTCACAGGCTTGCTCCACAGGAGGCTGTTTGGGCAGGGAAGGGAGGAACACCATCAGGCAGCACTGCCACTCAGGCACTCTTCATGGTTCCCCTGCAGGAATTTTCACAGCCAGACCTACCTAAAAACTGTCACAGGCATTTACGTTGTATCAGTGCCCAAGAAGTATCGCCCAGTGACAGCTGAGGCCTAGCGTGGTGCAAAGGTTTACCTGAGGCCGAAGCCTGCTCTCTGTCCCCTTCGGGTCACCCCGGGCCGAGGGAAAGGTCTGCAGGGAGCCCCGTGCTGCACCTCGGGGTGCGGGTCGGGGAGTCCCGAGGAACAGGGAGAGCTGGTTTCGAGGGAACCCCGAGAGGAAACGAACCGGGAGGCATTTAAGGAGTGACACGGAGATACCCGAGGGGAAAACGAAGGTGTCTGAGGGGAGAGGCCTGACAGGCCAGGGGCTCTTTAAGGGGAGGGGGAGAGCTGCGCCCGGGGGCTGGCAGCGCTGTCGGGCGGGAGGCGGCCGGCCGTAGGCCCTGTCCCCGCCCCGCGGCGCTCTCCCCGCACCGCCCGCCCTGCGCCGCCGCCGCTCCTGCTGCCATTGGGAGCCGAGCCGCGCCGAGCCGAGCCCAGGCAGCCGCCGGTCCCGCTCCGTCGCCATGAGCTTCTTGTTGTGAGTAACCGCCGAGGGGTCACGGTGGCTTGCGGGGGGGAGGGAGAAGGGTCCCTTTCCTCCTCCTGTGCCCCGTCCCGCCCCACCGGGCAGGGCAGCCCTCGGAGGGGACGCGGCCGCCGCCCGGCAGCCTTCCCCGTTGCCCGGAGGGAGCGGGGCGGCAGCTTCCCGCCGGCACGATTGCCCTCTTTCCGCCGCTCTCTTTCCGTCCCGTTGCGGCAGCGGGGTAGCGTTGTACCCGCTCTCTCCTTTTGTGCTCCGGTCCCCCGGGGCACCCCGGCCGCGCTAACGGCCGCCGCTGCCGGTTCCTCCCACCCCCAGCCGCGGGAGCTGCTCGGGGCCGGCCAGCGCCTCCCGCGCCGGGAGGGTGTTGGGAGGGCGGCAGCTGCGTTTCGGCCTCTCCTTATCGGCTCAGGCGTCTGGAACAGGGCAGGATACGAATTTAAAAAGCGAATAAACCTAAGCGAGGCTTTTAGTCGGGAGTGGGGGGAGACTTTCCCGATGTGTGCTGTGTTGGAAGCCTAAAGGGGGAGGTGTCTCTGGGGAGGCGAGAGCTGCCTTCAGCGGAAAAAACAGCCGTCGGCCGGAGTCCCCCTTTTGCTCTCCCGGTGGGTTTTTTTTTTAACTCATAGGCAGGACGGTGTGGGCAGAAGTTGGTGCCCGTAGCGCTATCTGCGGTAGATAAGTTAGAAGGGGATGGCGCTGGCGCAGCTTGGTGAGCAGCGGCCGTGCGAAGTGAAGTCCCGGCCGAGGGCTACGGAGATGCTGAGGGGACTGAAACAGCTCTGTGATGAGGAGAGAGTGAGAGAATTGAGGCTTTGTAGGGTGGAAAAGAACAGCCGAAGGGGGGAATCTCATCAACGCTGATCAATGCTTCAAGGGTGGCAGTAAGGAAGATGGGACCAGGCTTTGTTCAGTGGTGCCCAGTGACAGAGCAAGGGGTAGCAGGCACAAACTTGACCATCAGAAGTTCTATCTAAATATGAGGAGCGACTCCTGTAATTGAAGGGTGCTGGAGCCCTGGGAGCAGCCTGCCCAGAGAGATAGTGGAGTCTCCGTCTCTGGAAAGATGCCAACCCCACCTGCATGTTTTCCTGTGTGACCTCCTGTAGGTGGCCCTGCCTTGGCAGGGGGCTTGGACCGGATGCTCTCCAGAGGTCCCTTCCAGCCCCTGAGGTTCTGTGATTGATTCTGTGTCACGGCTGTGCTGGGCTAAGGGAACAGCGATGGGGGAGCGCTGGCAGGCTCTGCCCGGCTTAATGAGAGGTGATTGTTTACTGCGGCATAAAAAAGCTCCCCCAGGAGCTGCTGGCAATTTAGGTGCGTGCAAAATCTCGCATTTCGCAGGTTAGTTTTGTGGGTTTTTTTTGCTTGGTAGACAGCAACTGAATGAACTTTGGTCCCTCCCCTTGGGAACAAAGACAAGGTACTTCTGGTAATTAACATAAACCGGTTCAGTGACCTATTAATTAAAGTGAAGATGTGCTCTGGGGAGAGAAGGGAACTCCAAGCAGCTGATGAAGGCACCCTTGCAGAGCCAAGCGCCGGCGGGACCCTGCTGAGCGCTGTTACAGGCTGAGAGTTACATGTGAGCAGTTAGTGGGCTCGTTGCCATAATATCTGACAGTTGTTAAAGGCTTATATTGATAACCAACAGATGTATACAGAGCCTGCTTTTAGAGAAGATGCTTTATCTTGGGAGCTGGATAAGTTGTGTTCTCATGGAGACGAATAACAGCGCTGCTGGCTTCCTTCTGAACCTTCTCCACTGCGTTTATCTTTTAACTCTGCTCTTACCAAAGCAGTCTTTTAAAACTCTACTCTTAGCAAAACAGCCTCTTTTTAACTCTGCCCTTACCAAAGCAACCTGCCTGTCGCTGTGTTTGTGCTGCCTTACCCCAAGAGAGGGTTTGAAAGACACCTATCAGCTGCAGGGTGGAAGCTGCGAATGGGAGGTGGGTACAAATGACCCATCGGTGGATTCAGACGCGCTGGGCTGCTCCTAATGAGAAGCCCAGCTGTCTCTCTCCTTCATAATTCTCATCTGCTGCAATGGAGAAGGAGTGGGGGGGAAACAGGATTTCGAGTGCAGTGGTGTCCTGGGAGTCTGGTTTGCAAATTAGAGAGTCTCTCTCTCTGTGGCATTTGGCTAAGTGGTAACGGAAAAGCGTGAACCCCTCCACCCTCTGTCACGGGCAATAATGAGATGCTCGTTTCTTTTTCCAGACCTTTCTGAAACCTCAGAAAGCAAACCTTTCCCCCCTCCACACACCCCCCTTCCATTGTTTCAAGTGGCCCTGCTGGATGAAACGTGGCAGTGGAAACTGAAGTGATTTCATGGCAAAGCTAGACGTGTTGGCAAAGCTGCCGTTGGCAGAGTGTTGTAGGCAGCACCTAATTGACTCACCTGCAGTCTAGAAATGGATTTAAAAGAAATGCATTTAAAATATGCTTGTTAGGCCTCGGGGAGACTTTGTGTATTCTACCAAGTAGTGAGTTGGGGGTTTTAAAGTGTCCAGGTTATCATCCCCTGTTGTCAAACCTGAACTTCACGTTCATGCGACAGCCACTCAGAGATAGTGGTTGGGTATCCTTGCTAGATTTCGTATTGCAGACTTGTCTTTTGAGCTGCTAACCCTTCCCATATCATCACAGTACTTTTAACATAGTTTTTCACAAGACTTTTTCACTCCCTTTTTCACCAAGAACTCCCTTGCTGGGGAGTTGGCAGCGTGGCTTGCTTGTTGGGCTTTCTTCTGTCGTCGGGTCTTTGTGAAATGGCTCTGGATTCCAAACTGCTGATAAAGATGCAGCAGAAACATTTCTGATTGCAACAAGCCTGTCCCGCAGGTTTCAGGTCAGTAACTTGGCTGTAGTTTGTCAGCTGGACACTTAAGGAGGAGATCCAAAGCAGTGTCCTTGCTTGCTGTCAAATAACAGGGCGATTGTGCTCGGATAACACAGGGCGCTTGGGGCCCCCTGCGCAAGCCCGCTGCGTGGTCCTTGTCCGCTGACAAATCCACTGCTATTCTTTGCTGTTGCTAGGGCCAGTGACATATAAAGCTACAGGGAGGGAGGGAAAAAAAAAATCAAGGGGAACCATTGTTTTCTCTCATTATGGGCAACATTATAAAAAGACTGTCTTGTGAGACAAGGCACTGAATTAATACAACTCGGTTTTGACAGCAATTGTTATTTCCAGCTCCGCTATTTTTTCTTTCTGAGCTGTTTCTTCCTTTCTGAAAAGACCTTCTAAACCTTTCCAATAGCTGAATCTTTAAGGAAATTAAAATAAAAGGGGAATTGGACTAGAAAATAACCTCAGCTCAAAAAAAAAAAAAAAAAACCAAACCCACCAAAAATTGCATCTTGCAAAGTTCTCTCTAAAAGGAAATTACAGCTTAGTTGCAGGTACTTCAGCTTACATCTCCAAGGAAAAAAAAAAATTAAAGATAGTTCTGGTAGGCGTGCCATATGGTGACACACTTGTGGTATCCTACACTGGCACAGCTTACATAAAAAAAAAAAAAGGGAGCTAGATGGAAACCATTTAATTTTACAAAGGAAAAGAAGAAAACAGATTCAGTGTTGAAGTTGTGAAATTTGTCTTCAACAAAACAAAAAGGCATCAAAATAAAAAAAGCTGTCAAAATAAAGAGGCGTCGGAGTTCAAAGGCATCAAAATGTAAAAGACATCATCCACAAAATGAAAAAACCACAAAACCTCATCAGAAAATTCCACTATATATTGTTCTTAAAAGGAGCTTCATGTAAGTAGTCATAGCTGATGGGATTTGGAAGAGTAGGAGCTGATGGAAATAGTAAGGGTGAGGGTGAATAGCTGTTGTTTGTGACTTGTGTGCTTATGAATTGGTGTAAGGGCTCCAAAGATGCTGAGGGGACTGTGATGAGGAAAGGCTGAGAGAATTGGAGCTTTTGAGTGGAAAAGAGCAGCCTGAGGGAGCATCTCATCAATGCTGATCAATACTTGAAGGGTGGGTGTCAGGAGGGAGGCACTAGGTTTTTGTTCAGTGGTGCCCAGTGACAGGTTAACAGGCACAAACTTGACCATAAGAAGTTCCATCTGATCATAAGCAAGAACTTGTTTAAGGGTGCTGTAACCCTGGAGCAGGCTGCCCAGAGAGGCGGTGGAGTCTCCATCAACCTGCCAACCAGTGTGCACCTTCAGAAAGCAGCTGCTCAAATTTGTGTGAATGAAATGGAAGTAAATTGCAGCCCACAGAGCTTGGGTGCTGTTGGCTTAGCATTAAGGTTGGAGGTGGAGGGCTGCAAAGCTGAGCTGCTGCTGCTGCCTGACTTCTCTTTCAGAAAGAATGAGTCTGCCTCCGAATCACAGAGCTGCGTGAACCGCTTCAGGTGCTTGAGACTTGAAAATTGTCTTGGAAAAAAGACTTTTATTGCCAGTACTCTGTTTTGGGGAACGTGTAGTTGATGATGAGTCGATGTGTGAGTTGGAGTGAGCGATTGGCCCTTCTAAAGGGACATCAAGAGGAAGCTCTTCACAGTGAGAGTGGGGAAATACTGCATCAGGTTGCTCAGGGATGCGTTTGAGGCCCCCGTGCCTTGAAACATTCAAGATGGGACTTGATGTGGCCCTGGGTAGCCTGATCCAGTTAGAGGTGTCCCTGCTGACTGCAGGGGGTTGGACAAGATGCCCTTTGAGGGTCCCTTCCAACCCGATGCAATCTGTGAATCAAGTGTTCTTAGATGCTTCCCTCTCAGTGTGGAAGCATTAGTTTGGAATTAAAATAACCTAACCCCATAGCAAGCAAGGCATTGTTCAGTGTGCAAGTTGTGTTTACTACAGGGCTCTGATGTCCAGCCTTAATTGCTGCTTAATTGTTTGCTTTTATGCCACAATAGTTTTCCCTTGTTTGTCCTCCTGTCTTTGTGTTTGCAGTGTTAAGTGAACCTCTGCAATTAGCTGTTTACCTTTGTCAGATCCAAGAGTGGTGGAACAAGGATCGCTTTAGGGGGGGGATTTGTCTAGAGTGGCCTGGTCTGTAATCTTGAGAAGGTGCCAGAAGTGTTTGGTGGTTTTTTGGTGTGGTTTGTCAGGTCTTTGAATTTAGAACCTCTACATGGCAACAGACAACCACAGTTAGGACTGTCCAGGGGTCACAGCTACATCTGAGGCTGCCTGGAGAGTGAAGGTTTTTTTGGGGCGGTTTGGGGGTTTTTTTATGTTTAATCTTGTTTGAAAAAGGATGAAATATGGGAAGCATTTGTCCACTGAGGGTGACTTAAGAGCTGCAGTGCGGTAATGCTTAATGCCCAAGGCTGACAGAATGAAGTTGCTGTTTTCCTTTGAGAAGTTAATAGCTGCCACTATTAAACAGCCACTTCACATCTTCTCCAGTAAGCAGGAGGAAAGATGCTGCTGCCAAAGCTGTCAATAAGCCTTTGGCCCACAAACCAACCTAAGCCACTGGGATGCTTTTAGCAGTTGTAAACTGAGCCACTTCTGATCGGGCTGCAATGCCCTGGGTGCTCTTTGTTTTGGGGAGTGCTGGGGCTTGTGTATGCAAACCCTCCCTTTTCAGCTCTGACCGTAGCTGCTTTGCTTCTCACAGCCTTTACAGAATGTTTCTAACCTGCTGCCCAGGGAAGCTGTGGGTGCCACCTCCCTGGAGGTGTTCAAGGTCAGGTTGGATGAGGCCTTGAGCAACCTAGGCTGGTGCCTTCATGGCTAGGGGTTGGAACTGGATGATCTTGAAGGTCCCTTCCAAACCAAACTGTTCTGTAAATCTGTTAAATTACTGCAGTCACTCTGATATAACTTGCAAATGGCAATGACCTTGCTTCCTTTGTCCTGTCTTTCTGCATTGCTCTTGAAATCCAGCTTTGACCTTCTCTCATCCCAGTTTTCCTTCTGAAGACGCTTCTATCTTGTTCACCCTCTTCTCTTCCTTCTCCAGTTCCAGCTGTTCCTTGGCAGGAATCCATTCCTTTTGTTATTCTTGCATACCTCCCGTGATCCTACCCATATTTCAGTTTTAGTTGGCGTTTGCTGCTTTTCCACATGCTTGAGTTGCTCGGGTTTTTTGGGTTTTGTTTTGTTTTTTCTTTTGCTTGTCTGGCATTGCCCTTTACCTTTAAATTAGTTTACATCCAGAGTTCATTGCTCGTGTCCTAGAAACAAGAGCACTCCTGACACAGGAGTGTCTGGATCCCTTCCTTGGTGAAGAACATCCTGCAGCTTAAGAACTCCTAATGCCTGGATTTGTTGTCTTCATCACAAGTGTAATTCCTTTCTTCATGACAAAGACAATAAATGAGCTTAAGTGAGCTTTGCTAAATTCCTTCTTTTGCCCAAGATTGAGGCATCTGAATTTTTGATACAGAAATGATTTCAACCCAAAGAATGATTGGGTGGGTTTTCTCTGCTGACCTCAGTGAACTAACCCATATTTCCTTTTGCTAGCTGATACTTTATGGTTTGTTGTTTGGGGTTTTAGTTGTTTTTTTTCTTTTTGTACCAACTTCAGTAGCTCAGTCTTGATTATTTTTATTTTTTTTGCTTGAATGGTCTCACTGTTTTAGGGACATGCTGTGAGTGTTCTAGATCCAGGGATCAGGGCAGCAGTGCTATGTCTTTTACTTGTGGTAACAAAATGCTGGGTTTTTTTTTCTAGTGCTAGAGTGTAAGTTCTAACCCCCTCCCCCAGAAAAAACCCATTCAGTGTCTCTGATGTCCTGTTATTAACTTCTGTGGCTGACAGCTCTGCTCAAAATTTCTTCCAGCCTTCCAGTAGCTGAAGTGAGTTACAGGAGAGATGGGGAGGGACTTTTTGCAAGGGCTCACAGTGATAGCATAAGAAGCAATAGCTTTGAGTTGGGAGAGGGGAGATTGAGGCTGGAGATGAGGAAGGAATTCTTGGCAGCGAGGATGGGGAGACACTGGCACAGGTTGCCCAGGGAGGTTGTGGATGCTCCCTCCCTGGAGGTGTTCAAGTCCAGGCTGGATGAGTCCTTGAGCAAGCTGGGCTGGTGGGAGATGTCCCTGCCCATGGCAGGGGGTTAGAGCTGGGTGATCTTTGAGGTCACTTCCAAGCCAAATCATTCCATGCTTCTAGGATTCTTGCTGCAGTGTGAGTGGAAAAGAGGAGAAATCTGTGTAGAGAAATTCACCACAGAGCAGTTAAACTTAACTGTGGGCTCAGCTGTCAAATCACAAGCTTAGATGATTTGAAAGAACTGCTCTCCTGTGTGTGTAGGAGCTGTGGTTCTCCTTCAGGTAGATTTTTTCCCCATGAGACTTCACCAGAAATAAGCAAATTTGACTGATTGTAGACACAGGACATAAATTTGGGGGCTGTGTCAGAAAAGCTTAATGGTGAGATAATGCAGTGTATTTTTGGAAAGCTGTTAGGCTATTCATTACTGCCTCCTGGCCAGTTCTTCCTGCTGTTCTGGGTGTTATTTCTTGCCTCTGATGTTTATTTCCTGAATTCAGACCCTTTTCAGCTATTCATCGAAGTCTGAGTGGAATCTTAGAGACCTGCTTGGAGCTTTTCTGTTGGGAAGCTGCCCAGGATTTCTCACTTGCTGCGTGGATAACAGCAGCCTGTTTTGTTTGGGGGTTACAATAGAAGACAGCCTCTGCTAAAGTGACTTCCCCCCCAATACCCCATTTAAAAACCTAGTGAAGTTTCACCTCTAACTTTGCCTTTTTCCTAAACACAGTCACAGATTGTTCTTTTTATTGTGTTTAAAAGGATTGCAAACTCTCAAACTGTTGAGCCTATTTTTTTTTTTTCCTCCCAACTGCCCTGCTGTGATTCCTTAGGTTGTCTGACTAGATGTGCTTTAGTCATTCAGAGAGCATTGGTTTTTCCAAAGCACTGATCAGCATTTTGGGAACCCATCCATGTTCTGAGGCATGTTCTCTAAGCACTATATTTGGTGTATAAGTAAGGATCTAATTTGATAGTAGAGCCAAGCTTTTATTGCTGCAATTCATCATCCTCAGCAGCTCGTAGATCACTTTCTCAAAAGCTCTGCTTCCTACTTTCTTAATTGTGTTTAAAGAGTGTGACTCTTACCAGCAGGTGAAGCTGGGTATGCAGAGGGCATTAGGAATGCAAAGACATGAAGAGATTTCAGCTGGGTATAAGGAAATCTCAGCAGCAGGAAGAGCACTTAGCCAGGGAAAGGAGCATATAGCTGTGGGACACTTTTGTCCTTGCTTGATCAAATGGAGAGGGTGCTACAGTAAAGAGATCATAGGTGGACANCCCCCAAGCTGGATGATGCTTTATGGGACTGGCAATGTGCAGAACCCCACCTGCCCCCCAAGCTGGATGATGCTTTATGGGACTGGCAATGTGCAGGGCTGCCCCAGGCAAGCTGAAGCTCTCCTGGCTACCTTATGGTATTTTCAGTTGGTTGCTGATCTTGAACTCCTTCATCCTGCTTAAATCCTAGAATGGTTTGGGTTGGAAGGAATCTCCAAAGGTCATTGGAAGGAATCTCCAAACCCCTGATGGTTTAGGAAATCTTCTTTCTTCATGAATGTTTCCAGTTTGCTTTCTTTGACCACTACCAGCTGTGTTTACTGAAAGAAAGAACCCAGATTTGGAGCTTTCCATATTTTACTGCTTCATATTTCTGTCACAGTCTGTTCAGTTGCATCCATAATGTTGCTGATGAGGAGATCTTGTCAGTGTTTACAAATCTGAAGGGTGGTATCAGGAAAGGGCCAGGCTCTCTTCAGTGGTGTCCTGTGATAGGAGATGAACTGGAACCTACAAAGTTCCCCCTCAGCACGAGGAAAAACTTCTGTGGTGTGAGGGCACTGGAGCCTTGAGCAGGCTGTGGAGTTTCCTTCTTGGAGACTTTCAAGACCCACCTGGATATGTTCCTGTGTGACCTGCTCTGGCAGGGAGCTTGGACTTGGTCTCCAGAGATGCCTTTCAACCCCTATGATTCTATAATACATTCTAGTTTTGATTCCTGAGCATCTGTGAATGCTTCTCCTCTGTGGCCAATTTCTTTCCCTCTCTTGTTGGTGCTCACTTTGCTAGGCCAGGATTTCAGTGTTACTGCTTCCCTCTTAAAAAGGAAAAAACCCTTCCTTGTTGCATTCCCTTCTGTTCCACTGACATTGGAGTTGTCTTGTCATGTTTCCATGTGTCTGCAGAACATGTGCTGTGTCATCCTCACTCCCACATGTGTTACCAAGCAGTTTCCCTCTCTGCAATGGTTTGCCTTTAGAAATTAACAGTTTCTTGGCAGAATCCAAGTGCCTCCTTTTAAGAATTTCTCCCCCCTAAAAAACTCCATTCAAATGTTCTTCATCCTGCCTGTGCTCTTGGGTCTGTGTCTTGTAACAAAGCAGAGGGAGATCATCTGAGCTGGTTGGGGCTGCAGCTCTCACAGGCCTGGGTCTTCCTGCAGGTCAATGGGTATGGAGTGTGTAGGAATATTTTATGTTGACAGGTGCTGCAGTGGCATCCTGGGCTGGATCAACAGAAATGTGGTCAGCAGGTTGAGGGAAGCAATTCTACCCCTATGCTCTGGTGAGACTTCATCTGGAGCATTGCATCCAGTTCTGGTGATGTGGAGCTGCTGGAGTGGGTCCAGAGGAGGCCATGGAGATGCACAGAGTGCTGGAGGGGCTCCTCTGTGGGGACAGGCTGGGAGAACTGGGGCTGTTCAGCCTGGAGAGGAGAAGGCTGCAGGGAGACCTGAGAGCAGCCTTCCAAGACCTGAAGGAGCTACAGGAGAGCTGGGCAGGGGCTTGACAAGGGCTGGGAGTGACAGGATAAGAGAGAATGGATTGAAGCTTGAGGAGAGGAGATTGAGGCTGGAAGAAATTCTTGACACCTTGAGCAAGCTGGGGGCTAGTGGGAGGTGTTGCTACCCATGGCAGGGGGGTTGGGACTGGATGATCTTGAAGATCCTTCCAACCCAAAGCATGATTTGGGGATTCTTGCTGCTTCCATCTCAGTTTTTTTTGCTCTGACAAATGCTTTTGGCCTGTCCCTCTCCTTGCAGAGGACACTTGAGAGGTTGAGTCACTTCCGCAGCTGGAGGCTGCCCTGGGGATTACTTGAATTGTGTTTGTGAATACTCAGGCAGGGCTCCGGTGCTGTCCAAGGAGGACAACTGTGCCTTGCTTTGGTTATTTTGAGCCTCTTCCAGGGCATGAAAGTATTTGCAAAGGAACTGTTGTAAATAAAAGAGGATTTGTTTTGGGTGTGAGCACAGCAAACCCCTGATGATTTCCCGCTTACGGGAAGGCTCCTCTGGGCACCTTCTTGGAGAGCTGTGATCACTTGGGAGAAGGGATGCATCTGAGTGGGTGAGCAGCAGGAACACCATTGCCACCTCCCTGGGGGGGGCTGTAGTAGACAGGAGTGCTGAAGCATGACAGCTTCCCCTTGTTTACAGGTACATTCTGAGCCCACAGATGGAAGAACAGAGGTGGAGATGAGGGGAGTGTAGGTACCTGCCTGGCTCAGCTAGAACACAACCTGTAGCCACCTGGCATCTTTGTGGGCTGGGCATGGAATGTGTGTCACAGGAAGAGTTCAATGGCCTCTTTCCAAGGACCAGTGACTCCCCTAGGCACAGCCAGGAAGAGGTTACCTTCAGCTGGGGTGCATCTTACTTGATGTCGGTCACTACGAAATGTGCATTTTAAATGGGGAGGGAGGGAAAAAAAACAAACCACTTTTAGGAATGTGGACATGTTGTGACAGCTTCCAACACCAGCTGGTGGTGGCTGGGACAAGCAAAAGCAAAACCATTCCTTAAGGCTACTTTAAATCACTTTCTCCTCACTGGATATGAGTCATCTGATAAACTTCTGCTCTCCTAACTGTTCTGGAGCACTCCAAATTCCTTCTTTCTCCCCACCCCCCAGCCCGTGGGTTCTGCCACATTAATTCCCTGCCTCCACTACCCTAACATCCAGAGTCTTGTGTATCATGACTCCCCTGGTTTTTTAAATTATTTTTTTTTTTTTAAGGAGCTATTGATGAGATGGTGACTATTTAATGTACTTGCTCATAACCATCCTGTATGGAACTTCAATCTAGGAAGGGGATTTTTTCCAGTGAAGTCTGCTTTTACAAGAAGGGAAGTCACATTTTAATCCCCACCTGAGGCATTGAGAAGTAAAAATGGGAGCGCAGCGCGGCGGAGCGGAGGGGCGAGGGGAGCGCAGAGCGGCGGAGCGGAGGGGCGAGGGGAGCGCAGCGCGGCGGAGCGGAGGGGCGAGGGGAGCGCAGCGCGGCGGAGCGGAGGGGCGAGGGGAGCGCAGCGCGGCGGAGCGGAGGGGCGAGGGGAGCGCAGCGCGGCGGAGCGGAGGGGCGAGGGGAGCGCAGCGCGGCGGAGCGGAGGGGCGAGGGGAGCGCAGCGCGGCGGAGCGGAGGGGCGAGGGGAGCGCAGCGCGGCGGAGCGGAGGGGCGAGGGGAGCGCAGCGCGGCGGAGCGGAGGGGCGAGGGGAGCGCAGCGCGGCGGAGCGGAGGGGCGAGGGGAGCGCAGCGCGGCGGAGCGGAGGGGCGAGGGGAGCGCAGCGCGGCGGAGCGGAGGGGCGAGGGGAGCGCAGCGCGGCGGAGCGGAGGGGCGAGGGGAGCGCAGCGCGGCGGAGCGGAGGGGCGAGGGGAGCGCAGCGCGGCGGAGCGGAGGGGCGAGGGGAGCGCAGCGCGGCGGAGCGGAGGGGCGAGGGGAGCGCAGCGCGGCGGAGCGGAGGGGCGAGGGGAGCGCAGCGCGGCGGAGCGGAGGGGCGAGGGGAGCGCAGCGCGGCGGAGCGGAGGGGCGAGGGGAGCGCAGCGCGGCGGAGCGGAGGGGCGAGNGGAGCGGAGGGGCGAGGGGAGAGGGGAGCGCGGCGCGGAGGAGCTTAAACTGGAATCATCTCCCAGGGAGAGCAGTGCATTGCCCCACATTGGCCAGTTTGACGACTCAGCTTGGCAGGCTGCTGGGCCAACTGATTTCGACTCCCCTGACACCTCATTGTCCTTGAGGTGCCTTCCAGCCTGGCATTCTAGGATTCTGTGGAAGATCTCCTGACGGCAGCGGTTCCCCTGTCAGTGCTGGAGGCACTGCTTTGGATCTGGAATCCTAATTGTGGCTTAGCAGACCCGAAGGAGGAGGCTGTGCACAGCTTTCCTGGTGACAGTGCCGCAGGAGGAGCAGGCTGGCATCTGGAAAGAGGTCTTTTGCGTCCCACTCCTTGGGTTGGAAAGCATCTTTGGTAGCCTTGGCAACTGGCTGTGGCTTGGGCAGGCAAGAGATGAGTTCCTTGTCGAGTGGAGGCCTCTTGGTTCCCAAGTGCACTGTTAGCTTTGGGAGGAATCCTTCCTTAGGCACTCTTCAATGCCACCGTTTCTAACTGTGGCACTGCTCATTTCAGTGACTTCACTCCAGGTGTAGTAAACTATTCAGGTGGTTCTTCTGCCTCATGCTAGCTACAGGGGGAAGCTTCAGCTCTCTGCATTGATCAGAGTACTCCCAGTTTAATTCCTGCAACAGAAGGTACAAACAAAGCCAAGATGTGTGCTGTTGCTGCAGGCATGACCCTGTGCTGGTGGCATACTTTTCAAGTTGGTGCAACTGATTCTTCCTTCAACCAACCAAAGCAAAACAAACCTCTCTGGCCTGGAATTGCTTTTTAAGCACTTCCTTACCTTTTGGAGGGCAGCTCTGTTGTGTGAGGAACTTGGCAGCTCTTAACTCTTTCCCAGACTGGCTGTTTGGATCAATGATCCTGGCAGAGGCTGTTTCTCTCCACCTGCAGAGAATAAGATTTTGGGGTTTTTTACAGCTTGATGTTTGTGAAAGTTATTTTTTGTTAGATGGGAGTGTTTGCTGTGGATCTGCTCTGGCAGGATTCAAGGGCTGGAACACCTGCTATGGGACAGGCTGAGGGAGCTGGGGGTGCTCAGCCTGGAGAGGAGAAGTCTCCAGGGGGACCTTTGAGCTGCCTGCCAATAGCTGAAGGGATCCTGCAGGAAGGCTGCAGAGAGACTTTGCATGAGGGTGTCTAGAGACAGGCCAAGGGGGAATGGGTTGAAGCTGAGGGAGAGCAGGGTTGGACTGGATCTGAGGAAGAAGTTCTTCAGTGTGAGGGTGGTGAGACTCTGGCACAGGCTGCCCAGGGGGGCTGTGGGCTGCCCCCTGCCCGCGAGTGTTCTGTGCCCTGTTGGATAAGGCCTTGAGCAGCCAAACCTAGTTGAGAGGTGTCCCTGCCTGTAGTGGGGAGGTTGAAGGAGATGATCTCTGAGGTCACTTCCAACCTGACACATTGTATAGTTCTCATATGATCTTCAGAGGTCACTCCAGCCCCTGCCATTCTGTGATGCTGCTGGGCACTGGCAGTAAACCAGAAGAACTTGCCTCTGTTGGGACTGTGTGGTAGCAGAAAGCTTGCTCTTGTTCTGCTGTAACCCATAACCTCCCAGCCTGGGGTTTGAGCCTCCTTGGCTGCCTCTCTTTCCCTGTTCTACCTTGGTAGTTACTTTGTCTTTAGACCCTGCTGCTGGTGCTATCTCAAAGGAACACAAAGTGCTGCAGCTCTGAAGGACACTGCCTTGGTAACCTCCCAATTCAAGTGAGCTGATTGAGGCAGGCTTGTTTTAAGGAGTGGGAATTCGACTGGAAAATAACTGCCTTTTGGGTACTGTAAGAGCTGGAGAAAGTAATGGCTGGCTGGCACACCATCTCTCTTCAGCCCAGAGATGTTGTGACTGCTCACTTTTATAAATAGATATGCTGAAATGCTTGGCAGTGCAGATTTTGAGCCTGTACAACTTCATTTTGCTTGCTGGTCTTTCAGATGCTCTGATTGTCACAGCCTTGAAACCTACAACTATTGATTTGGTTTCCAAAAAGCAGCTTGAACTCTCACTTTAATTTCTCTGTTGATATGTTGGCTGCTGGAAATCAACACAGTGATGCTTCCAAGTGTCTATTCTTAGCAGGATGTTATCATTTGGAGCCCCATATTATTGTTTGAAGACTTGAGATGTTTGCTTTTCTGGAATTTGGTTCTGCCTTGCGGTGTTGCTGTGGATCAGGGTTTAAAAGAGATGCAGAAGGGATAAGGAGACAAATGCTCAGAACTAAAATTTGGGCACTTCTCTGATAAAGTTACTTGTTGGTCTTTGGCAGTGAGTCACTGCCTCAGTTTCCCTGTTTCTAACAAGATGCTGGTGATGGGCAGACACTGGGTCAAGCTGCCAAAGGAGGTTGTGGATGTCCCCTCTCTGGCCCCTCTCTGTTCAAGGGCAGCTGGGATGAGGCCTAGGCTAGTGGGAGGTGTCCCTGCTTATGGCAGAGGGTTGGATCTGGATGATGGTTAAGGTCCAGTCCAACTCATTCTCTGTGTCTACGATGCCTACTTCAAAGATAATTTGTTAGAATTAATTAATGCTTGCAAAGGCCTTTGAAGATGAAAAGGCAGAAACTGGCATAGGGGAAGTTGGGGTGCCTCAGGTAGGTGTTCTGTGTGCTGCCTTGAGCTTGGCTTTTTCAGGCCCTTCTCAGCACTTCCAGATATTTTGAAGGGCTTATTTCAGTTTGACCATGGTGGTGAAAGCTGCTGGGAGCAGAGCTGTGCTGGCAGGTTTTAGCTACTGCCACATTCCCCCAGGGGAAGGAAAGATGATATCCCACAGCCTGGGCATTAGAGGCCAGTTAGCAGAGTATAGTGGCAAGTGTGTCCTGAAAGTGGTGCCACTGCAGCCTTCTGTAGTCACCTTTCCCCAGGGCAAGGTCCTCTCCTCTCCAGTGTGTGATGAAGCAATCCCCTGGGGAGCGCTGGGTGAGATGATGTGCAGGGACTGCAGCACTGTGTTCTTGACTTCCTTTTCTCCTCCTTCCACTTAGCCAATGGCACAGTAATCACTTCAAAAGTGCTGCAGGAGTTTAAGATGCTGCAGGGAGTTATGGGATGTCTTGGTCTGGATTAGTTCCTCAAGAGGAGCTGGAGCAAGACTTTGGAAGGCTCTAACTCGGTGGTTTAGGTTGTGGTGCTGGGTAAGTTGGCAGCCTGGATTGAAGCAGAATTTGAGCTTTTTGCTTGTCAGTAGGGACTGTTGGACAAAGCAGTAGGTAAGAGCTTGAGATTAGTTCTGTGGTAAGAATAAGCTGTGAATCATAGAATGGTAAGGTTGGAAGGGACCTCAAGGATCATCCAGTTCCAACCCCCTGCCATAGGCAGGGACACCTCCCACTAGCACAGCTCACTCAAGGCCTCCTCCAACCTGGCCTTGAACACCTCCAGGGAGGGAGCAGCCACAACCTCCCTGGGCAACCTGTGCCAGTGTCTCACTACCCTCACTGCAAACAACTTCCTCCTAACATCCGCTTTCAATCTCCCCTCTGACACTTCAAACCCATTCCCCTTGTCCTGGCATTGCAAGCCCTTGTCAATAGTCCCTCCCCAGCCTTCCTGGAGCCCCCTTCAGATCCTGGAAGGCTACTCTAAGGTCTCCTCAAAGCCTTCCCTTCTCCAGGCTGAAGTCTTTTTAAGTTTTATCCATAAGGAGCCTAGACTTACCTGGTTTGACTCAACTGTGCTTGGATGTGGAGCAGATTTCCTAGAAATGGATAAAGAACTCCACTGAAAGGCTCCAGTGTACAAACAGTTGAGTGCTAGGAGGTCTAAACCAGGCGAGTCCAAGTGCTTCTCTTGGGTGCAAAGGTTCAAGTGGGTTCTTTTCTGCAGCTAACAAGAAGTGTCTCAAGAGTTTAGCCAGCATATTTAGCAGCTTTGATGGTAAAAGACCTGCCAAAGCTGTGTTTGAAGCTGAAGTGGGCTGTTGAGGCAGCATGGTGTGAGCAGGATGCCTGAACATTTTCTTTTCCTCTGGAAACATCATCCTGCTAACCTAAAGCAGAACAGTCAGCAGCATCTACGTGATGAAACTCCTCCCTGTCAGCAGGTGAGGAGATGAAATGACAGCTTTGGAGGAAACTTTGTGCTCTTGCTTACGAGCAAGTTGCGATGTCTTCATGAGGCCAAGTGCTGCGTGGGCTTGTGGCACAGGGAAGTGGCTGGCAGGTGTGGCTTCCCTGCCAGGCTTCCAGCCTCATCCCAGCTCCCTGACTCAATCCCTTTAAACACATTTCCTCATTTAGTGCTAGGCTGAGCTGCATCTGGCACTGCTGCAGCTGTACTTACCTAGGAAAACAGAAGGGCATGGTTTGCTGGAGATGTTGCATGTGGGAGTGAAGGGAGCAAAACATCTTGGAATTGCAAGGAGGGTTGGGGGAGTTGATTCCTCTCGGAAGATTAGAGATTGGTTGTGGCAAATACAAGGGCTTGGGTTTTTTTTACAAGGGCTTGTAGTGATAGGATGAGAGGGAATGGATTAAAGCTTGAGGAGGGCAGATTGAGCCTGGAGATTAGGAAGAAATTCTTGACACTGGAGGGTGAGGGGACACTGGAACAGGTTGCCCAGGGAGGTTGTGGCTGCCCCCTCCCTGGAGGTGTTCAAGACCAGGTTGGATGAGGCCTTGAGTGACCTGGGCTAGTGGAGGTGTCCCTGCCCATGGCAGGGGGTTGGAACTGGCTGATCTTTAACGTCCCTTCTAACCCAACCCATTCTGGGATTCTATGAACCGGCAAAGTACTTAACGCTAACCTTGTGCTCACACGTGCCTTACCCACTCCTTTCTTTTTCCCTTCCCTTTCCACCAGTTGTCTAACCATTTCCTCTGCCTTTCACAGTGGTAGTCGCTCTTCCAAAACCTTCAAACCAAAGAAGAACATTCCAGAGGGGTCTCACCAGTACGAGCTGCTAAAACACGCCGAGGCCACGCTCGGCAGCGGCAATCTGCGCATGGCTGTTATGCTTCCAGAGGGGGAAGATTTAAACGAGTGGGTTGCAGTCAACAGTAAGTTGGTGAACCTTTTGTTCTTTTTTTTTTTGCCTTTCATAAGGAGGGATGCTGAATGTAGGCTGACACTTGTGAGAGGACAACTGTGTGCTCCTTGCCAGCAGGGTTTGCACTTGTGTCCTGCGAGTACCACCTTGTTGTATCTGGGAGAGGGGAATCTTCTAGAGTCACCGCGGTTGGAAAAGATCATCAGGAGCAGCAAGTCCAACCATTACCTAACTTTATCAGGGCCACTGCTACACCATGTCCTTGAGCATCATCTTCAGACTGAGTTAAATAGCAGGAGGGAAAAGCTGGTGTGTTGAACTCAAAACCAGAATAAAGCTTGGGAAACTCAAAGCACCAACCAGAGGCTGCTTTCCCTATGTGTTGGTAAGGCACTAGCCAAGGACACCTCTTCCCTGGGCAGCCTGTTCCAATCCCTGAACAGAGTTTTTTCCTCATAGAATGGGAAGGTTGGAAGGGACCTCAAAGATCATCCAGCTCCAACCCCCTGCCATAGGCAGGGACATCTCCCACTAGCACAGGTTACTCAAGGCCTCCTCCAACCTGGCCTTGAACACCTCCAGGGAGGTTGTAGAGCACAGAAGCACCCAATGTGATCTTTGATCACGTTGGGTGCTTCTGTGCTCCACAACCTCCCTGGGCAACCTGTGCCAGTGTCTCACCACCCTCACTGCAAACAGCTTCCTCCTCACATCCACTTTCAATCTCCCCTATGACACTTCAAACCCATTCCCCTTGTCCTGGCATTCCCAGCCCTTCTCAATAGTCCCTCCTCAGCCATCCTGGAGCCCCCTTCAGATCCTGGAAGGCTACTCTAAGGTCTCCTCGAAGCCTTCTCTTCTCCAGGCTGCAGAGCCCCAACTCTCTCAGCCTGTCCTCACAGCAGAGCTGCTGCAGCCCTCTGAGCGTATTTGTGGCCTCCTCTGGACTGGCTCCAACACTTCCATGTTCTTCCCGTGCTGGGGGCTCCAGAACTGCACACAGGACTCCAGATGGGGTCTGAGGAGAGCAAAGGGGCAGAATCACCTCCATTTCCAACCCATCCCTCCTTGTTACAATTACAGAGCATTTCCTCTCCTTCTGTCATACTAGGGAACAGAGGCCAACCCTCAGCTCACCACAACCTCCCTTTAGGGAAGGTCTTCCGATTGTTTCTGTGGCTCTCTCCGTTTCTCTTTGCCCTTTGCCACGTTTGGGAAGTGAAACTGTCACTCAGCCTTCCTGTTCTTAATTAGCCACAGGATGCTCTGGCATGTGGCTTGCCACTGCATCCAGGGAATGTGGAAATTGCTGATGCCATGCTTTAGAGAGGTTGATTCACACTGTGTTGCAAAACTGTCTAGAAAAAAAAAATACAACCCATTTTATGAGTAAGCATTACAAAAGCTCCTTCAGATCTTGCTGGCATCCTTCCCTTTTGGTGGTTCCTCCACTCCACAGCTCTTCATTCCTGTGTGGCAGTGGTGTCTTTCTTTTCCCAAGTGACTTAGCTGAGCATCAGCTGGGTGCCAAGAGCAGCAAAGCACTTAAGGAAAGAGTGGGAGCTGCCTTGTGGTAACAGCTGCATGCTGTAGGCAAATTGCCCTTTTTCATGCCTCCTGCAGCCAGGTGGGGTTTGAATGGTTAATATTAACTGAGGATGTGCTCCCTTCATTTCCAACATCCCTCTACCACACCTAGTACCAGTTAATGGCAGCTGTGAGCCACTTCTATCTAATGAGGAAATCAAATGTGTGACTTGATGTCATTGATTTTTTTTTTTTTTTTGCCTTTCAGAATAGTGAAGGCACAGCAACAAATTTGCTCTGCTCTTAACAGAATCATTAAGGTTAGGAAAAAAACCCTTCAAGATCATCTTCAGCTTTGCTGCTGAGCTCCCAGCTTTGCTGCTGCCTTGTGGGAGTGAGTTGATGTGCAAATAATTTTTCTTTTTAATTTTTTTTTTTTTCCCTCCCAAACATGTTTTCAAAATAAAAAAAGTGTGAGAAGTGCATAATCAGTTCTGAGTTTCCTTTGAAAGTACTAAAAATGATTTCAGGAGAACATCTCACTCCATATCTTTGTAGCAGAACACCAGGCAGAGTGTACTCTGAGAAAAACACTCAGAAAAATGATCTAAGGCCTTGAAATGTAAGAACAGTGAGTGAAAAGAGGAAATGAAAATGTTCAGAGCCACTGCAGGGCTTTCCACATGCTGGAAGAGGAGGTTCTTGCACTGGTCCCATTTGTCACACACTGCTGGCTTTGGTGTGCCTCATGGCCTTGGAGACTTGTGAGTGTGGGCTTCACACTCATCAGCCACCCTGTCAAGGGCTGTGTGGGCTTTTTGAAGGTGCCTGTCTTGAAGCAAACCCTGGGCTGTGGTTTCTGCTGGGAGCAGGGAATGGAAACTTGGTGAGCAGTTCCTGTGTGCACTTCAGACGTGAGGGCTGCACGTAACCACTTTGTGCTGCCCTTGGTGTTGGCTGCCTCCTCCCCCTGCCCACAGAGGCCTCAGGAGTCCTCCTACTCCTTGCAGCTTTTTTATCAACCTTTCCACAGATTCACAGGTTGCATGGGGTTGGAAGGGACCCTCAAAGGTCATCCTGGCCAACCCCCCCTCTGCAGTCAGCAGAGACATCTCCAACTAGATCAGGCTGCCCAGGGCCACATCAAGTCTGATCTTGAATGTCTCCAGGGGCTGGAGCCTCGACCACATCCCTGGGCAGCCTGCTCCAGCATCTCCCCACCCTCACTGTGCAGAACTTCCTCCTGACGTCCAACCTAAATCTCCCCTGCTCCAGTTTCAAACCACTGCCACTCATCCTATCCCCACAGACCCTTTTAAACAGTCCCTCCCCAGCCTTCCTGTAGGTCCCCTTCAGATACTGAACTGCATCTCTGAGGTCCCAGTGTAGTTGTGCTGCTTTCTGCTTTTGCTGTGCAGGGGGTAAAAAGCAACTAACAGGTTAGGTTTCAGTGGATGAGCTGTGCTGGCTGCATGCAGCACCACTTCTTACTTGCTTCCCTTTTTTAATACCAAGGAAGCTGCCTGCCAGTTGTGGCTCACCTCCTGCCTCTGCTGAAGAGGAGCTGTGTCTTGCTGTTGTGATACTTGTGTAACTCTGGCAAAATCAGTGAGGGGAGCTGCAGGATTTCACCCTCCCTTTCCTTCAGCATTCACTTCCTTTCATGGTACAGATTCCTTCTAGTGCTTACATTTAGGATGTCACTCTCCACTTCAAAACAGCAAAGCTGTTAGTCTTGTCAACTCTGGTACAGAGACAGACTGATCCAAAGCCCTGAGAACTATGGGGCTATTCAAATATGCCAATTTTGAGGCTTTGGTTTCAGTCATTCAGCTGTAGACCGTTCAGAACCTTTGGGCAATGAGAACTGCTGTTCCCAGCATGGACCAGAACTTAAGCATCAGCACCCCTAGAACAAAACTCTAAGGGTAGTTTATAATGAAGAGACACTGTGGACCAAGCATTGGTTTGGAGTAATTAATAATTGGTAATCAAAGAAATAGAAGTTGCTTGGTGCTGTAACTAATCCTGTGTCATGCCTTTTGTACCTACCTCCCAACATGTGCTGCGTTTGGCCATAAAGAGTTGGGGCTCTTCAGCCTGGAGAAGGGAAGGCTTTGAGGAGACCTTGTAGCAGCCTTCCAGGATCTGAAGGGGGCTCCAGGAAGGCTGGGGAGGGACTATTGACAAAGTCTTGTAATGCCAGGACAAGGGGCAATGGGTTTGAAGTGGCAGAGGGGAGATTTAGACTGGATGTTAGGAGGAAGCTGTTTGCAGTGAGGGTGGTGAGACACTGGCACAGGTTGCCCAGGGAGGTTGTGGAGCACAGAAGCA
>VWZE01013082.1:45228-60714 GCA_013396675.1 Eubucco bourcierii | reverse complement strand
AACAGTTTCATAGAGTATTGTATTTTTTAGGGGAGATCGATTAATTTTTTTATAGCCACTAAACTATACTCATTATTTTTGTACACTTTCAACTTGTGACATTTTTCAGAGCCCTGTTGTTGGCTGTGTGGGAGGGGAGGGGGGGAAGGTTTTATTTTCATGGCTGTTTTGCTACACAGTGGTTGCATTGCTACCTAGGAGCTTGTCGTTGGATGTGCAATGAAAGAATGCAATAAAAACCCAATGAGGTTTCAGTGA
This sequence comes from Eubucco bourcierii, assembly GCA_013396675.1. Taxonomy (NCBI): domain Eukaryota; kingdom Metazoa; phylum Chordata; class Aves; order Piciformes; family Ramphastidae; genus Eubucco; species Eubucco bourcierii. Next base: position 60,456 of record VWZE01013082.1, on the reverse strand, counting down.
AAGGAGAGAAAACCACAAAAGGCCATTTTTGAAGGCAAAAAAATGGCAAAGCTATCACAGGAGCAACACTTTAACCTTACCTCCTCCTTTAGAACCCTAAAGCAGATGGGAGAAAACGAGGTGTAAAAGGTAACAAAGAGCAAGGTGACAGAACCCTTACTGTAAGCTAACTGTGCCAATACTGCTTCAGTTTGTAGCCACTGATGGGGAGGATGTTTTAGTTCCAAAGGAAGAACAGCTTGGGATGGAAAGAGAAGGAAAGGAAACGAGTTGAATGTCTGGGGGAAAAAAAATAAATCTGCAAACATGTTTATTTGAGAGTTGTAAATACTGTATACAGATTGTTGTATGTCAGGGGACAGAATATTTAAATTCCAGGGTTGTTTTGTTTTGGTTTTTTTTTTTTCAATAAGAAACTGAAGGCTGTTTATAAGAGAAAATAAATAGCTATGTTTGACCATGATTGTCTTTATTTGCTTCTGGAATTTGCTTCTGAATTCTCTCCTGCTTCTGGCCTGTGTAGGGTTTTTGTGGGGGCCCCCTCCCCATGTTGTCACCACCCCTGCACGTCCAAATGGGGTTCCTGTAGTTGCTGTGGCTGAATTTTACAGTCACAGAGTGGCAGGGAGCGGAAAGCACTGCTGGAGGTAGAGTCCAACCCTACTGCCAAAGCAGGGTCCCCCAGGGCAGGTCATGCAGGGACACAGCAGGTGCGTCTGGAAAGTCTCCAGGGGAGACAACTCCACAACCTCTCTGGGCAGCCCGCTGCAGGGTTCTGCCGCCCTCCTCACGCTGAGGTGGAACCTGCTGGTCTCAGCTTTAGCCGCTGTCCTGTCAGTGGGCACCTCTGCAAAGAGCTTGGCCCCTTCACCCCCCCCACCTTGCAGGTAGTTACAGAGATTGGTAAGAGTTCCCTCTCAGTCTCTAAGCAGCCCCAGGTCTCTCTTCGCAGGAGAGATGTTCACGTTCTCCTTGCAGCCTTCAGGCTGTGGGGAACCGTTAAGCGCTGCGGCAGGGGCAACAGGGGGGCTGGGAGCCGAGACGGCGCTGAGAACCGAGCATCTTGCGACAGTGGTGCCGCTCCGGCCCAGCGATGTCATCTCCTTCCGCCAGCTCTGCCTGCAGCGTCTGTGCCGCGCTCCACTGCCCGGCCTGGTGGCTCGCTTCGCCTGAGTGCTTTCTGGCCCTGCCGCCCACCCGTACTCACTCCGTGGGCCGTCGCTGCCGTGACGTTACGGGCGCCGCCGGAGGAGCACCCCGCGCGCGCCAAATTCGAAGGGGCGGGGCGCGGCTCCGCGCGGGCGTTCTTGCCGTTGGCGGCTGCGCGCGGCTGTCGGCCCGGTGCCCGCCCGGTCAAGTGCCGCTGCCAACGCATCTCGGCGCCTTCCCTCCGCCATGGCCGCGACTCTCACGCTCGGGCTACAGCAGAGCAAGATCAAGAAGGTCGCCGTGGAGGGCAATATCGGTGAGTCGCGGCTGAAGGAGTGGGTAGGGAGAGGCGGCCCGGGCGGGGGTCGGTGGTCAGAGGCGGGGCCGCTCTGCCGCCGCCGCACTCCAAGAAGGCTGAAGCCAGGTTGCGATCCCTCTGTTCTCCTCAGCAACAAGCCAGAGGGCAAGAGGAAGCGGCCTCGAGTGGCTGCAGGGGAGGTTAAGGTTGGACACGAACAATTTCTTGCCCACAAGGGTTGTCAAGCCCCGGTCCAGACTGCCCAGTGGAGTCCATGTCTCGGGGGGGTTCAAGTCGTGGGGCTGCGGCGCAGAGGGACGTGGCTTGGTGTGACCTGGCAGTGCTGGCCGCACTCGTCGGTTTAAGTCTTTTCCAGTCTAAACGATTCTGTGTTCCCTCCCGGGTACCTCCTGAGGTGGCAGTGTGGGCACTGCCACAAAGGTTTTTCTTGCCTTAACCTGTCTAAAAGACTTTTCATCGGGTTGGGAGATAGAAATCAGCAATATGAGTGGTGCTGGGCGAGCAAGCCAATTAATAATGTTATAAGCTTCATGCTGACGCCATAATTAATGCTGTAAAAATGATGAGACTTGGGGAAGGAGGCTCTGAGCATCCAGATCTAGTGGAGGATGCTCCCTGCAGGGCAGTTGGGTTGGACAACCTTTAAAGGTCCTTCCAAGCAAAACCAGTCTGTGAATCTGCAAGAAAAAAAAAAAAAAGCTGTCTTATTCACCTTTTGAAATGGGAATTGGAGTCCTGGATAAGATTTATCTTCCCCTTCCCTGCAGCAGATTAATGACTCCTGTGCTGTAGGAATGGAATCATAGAACAGTTTGGATTGGAAGGGACCTTAAAGATCATTTAGGAAACCCTCACTTTCACTTTACGTTTCTCTCCTTGGTTTCTCTTGGCATTTACTTTTTCATTGCTTCATTTCTTTTGCTTTCCTTCCTAATGCAATGAAGGAAAACTGCCACTTCATGCTGAGTGTCTCTAAAACTTCAAGACTTGGTGTTCTGATTGCAAACAAAACTTTCTGGAACTTAGCTAACTGATTTGGGCTGAGCTGTGCCATCCTCCATTCTGGTTACATCAGCTCTTACTGTCGTGAGGTACAGCTTGAAGATGATCTCAGTTGTTCTATTAATTGATGATCTCCGGCACATGATAACCCCACCTGCAGTCCTGTGTGCAGTTCTGGAGCCCCCAGCACAGGAAGGACATGGAACTGTTAGAGCAGGTCCAGAGGAGGAGAGCAGGTCCAGAGGAGGCCACCAAGATGCTGAGAGGGCTGCAGCAGCTCTGCTGTGAGGACAGGCTGAGAGAGTTGGGGCTGTGCAGGCTGGAGAAGAGAAGGCTTCCAGGAGACCTTAGAGTAGCCTCTCAGGATCTGAAGGAGGCTCCAGGAAGGCTGGGGAGGGACTATTGACAAGGGCTTGGAATGCCAGGACAAGGGGCAATGGGTTTGAAGTGGCAGAGGGGAGATTGAAAGTGGATGTTAGGAGGAAGTTGTTTGCAGTGAGGGTGGTGAGACACTGGCACAGGTTGCCCAGGGAGGTTGTGGCTGCTCCCTCCCTGGAGGTGTTCAAGGCCAGGTTGGAGGAGGCCTTGAGTGAGCTGTGCTAGTGGGAGGTGTCCCTGCCTATGGCAGGGGGTTGGAACTGTCTGATCATTGAGGACCCTTCCAGCCTTACCATTCTCTGATTCTATAACCTCAGATTTATCCCTGTCACCACATCACAAGCACATGGGTGTGGGAGCCTCCTTCATGGGACTTGAGACCAGAGTTGTGTAGTAGCTCCAGGACAGCACTGCTGTGGGGTTTTAACTGCTGCTCTCCCCAAATGCTTCTGCAGCTGCAGGGAAATCGACCTTTGTGAGTCTTCTCAAGCAAGCTGATGAGGAGTGGGAGGTTGTTCCAGAGCCTTTGGCCAGGTGGTGCAATGTTCAGCACGACTCTGAAGGGGATGATGAGGTAAGGTAGCAGAAATGAGACTGCAGACAAGCAAACAATCTCAGCCAAATGTTCTTCTGATTTCCACCGTGCCTGACTGACTCGGTGTGGTAGCAGCAGTTTTGCTGGTCCTTACCCAGTATCCCAGGTCCTGTTTCCCACTTCTCTTAGTGGGTGATAGAATATCCCTTACCCAGCATCAGGATGGAGATGATCAAAGCAGTAAAAACCTTTTCTAGTTTACTGATTAAAGCAAGAGGTGGAAAAAGTGAGGGAGAAGTCCTTGTTAGCAGTGGTGAGCTAACCAGGTGAGAGCTGAGGGTTGCCCAGGTGTCCTGGAAGGTCTCCTCTCAGATGTCCAGGAAATAACAAACCACTGCTGAATCATTTACAGGGTTCTTTTTTCTGTCAGCCACCTGCAGTGCTGTTGGCAATCCAGCTGGTACCTCATGGCCAAAGTTATCAAAGCCAGCTTTTGATGAACTGTAGAAGATAATTTTTTCTTTCTAGAACTGGCCAAAAAAAAAAAAAAAAAAAAGATTTTTTTGTTAATCAAAAGCCAANTGAGTGGGACCTGCAGTTCACTTCAAGTTAGCGAAGTATTTTCCCCTGGGACAAAAAAAAAAAAAAAAAAAAAGATATTTTGGTTAATCAAATGCCAACTTTGAATGGCAGTGTCTTGTTTCTAACTTCCCCTCTGCTGCACTTTGTCAGAGCTGGAGAGCTCTCTTCTTTAGGTCTTTCTTCATGATAAAAAACAGACTGAACTTCTAAGAGCTGGGTTAATGAGGAGGTGGTTTAATAGACATGACCTTCAAGTGAAGGACTTTAGTGTGGGGTGTGTGATGACCCCAGACAGCAGCTGAGGACACACACAAACACCAGCTGAGCACCCCCCCCAGCAGAGCAGAGGAGAATCCCAGGGCGCCAGGTTGGAAGGGACCCCAAGGACCACCTGGTCCAACCTTTCTAGATCACAGTCTAGTTGAAATGAGCTGGCCCAGCAGCCTGTCAACCTGAGGCCTACAACTGACCAGTGTAGGGGACTCCACTGCTTCCCCTGGAAGATGATTCTGGTGTCTGACTGTGCTTATGGTGACAAATGTTCTTCTGGAGTCCAGTGGGAATCTGCCCAGCAGGGATTTGTCCCCATTACTCCTTGTCTTCTACACCCTTGGTACTCCTTGTGAGAGGAGTCTGCATCCTCCTGGTACTCACCCTTTATGTACTGGGATGGGGTAATAAGGCATCCTCTGAGCCTTCTCAAGGCTGAAGAGGGCAGGAGCAAGGCAAGCAAGCCAATGTGCAGGTGGATGTAAAGACAGCTCGGTAGGGGAGCGGGAGGGGATGGGAAAGCGATGCAGGGACACTTGGCTGGCTGTGTGCAGCAGAGCAGCCGTGGTCGCCCTGGGCACCGCGGTGTCTCGGCAGGTCTGTGTGTGTGTGTCCAAGAGCAGGAGCTGAGCGAGTCGCAGAAGAGCGGCGGCAACGTGCTGCGGCTGCTGTACGAGAGGCCGGAGCGCTGGGCCTTCTCCTTCCAGCAGTACGCCTGCCTCAGCAGGATCCGCGCCCAGCTGGCCGCCCTGGGGGGCAGCCTCGGCCAGCTGCACAGCCCTGTCCTCTTCTTCGACCGCTCTGTCTACAGTGACAGGTGCGTGCAGTCAGCCCGCTCCGCAGCATCCCTCCCACCCCCTGCCGCAGCAGCCTCGCCTAGGGCGGGCCACGCAGCCACGCCTCCAGCTGGGCTGTGGAAGTCTGCGGAGGAGGAGACTCCACAACCTCTCTGGGCAGCCTGCTCCCGGCCTCCAGCACCCTCGCACCGAACACGTTTCTCTGCACGTTGAGAGCTTCCTGCTCATACCCAAGGGTCCTGTCGCTGGGGCCACCGAAAAGAGCCTGGCCCCTTCTTGACACCCACCCTGCAGCTATTTGTAGACATTGATAGGGTCTCATCTCAGCCTTCTCCAGACTAATCAGCCCCATGTGTCTCAGCCTTTCCTCATCACACAGATGCTGCAGTGCCTTCAGCATCCTTGTAGCCTCTGCTGGACTTTCTCCCTGTCTCTCTTGAACTGGGGAGCCCAAAAATGGACCTGACATTCCAGGTGTGGCCTCAGCAAGACAGTAGAGGGCAGAGCAGGCATCCCTCAAGTGATGATCAAAGTTCTCTGAAGTGAGTGCAGGAGTAAGTAAAGACCAGAGCATGACTAAGTTTTGTATCTCATTTTATCATCATTTTGATACAGAGTCAGAGGATTAGTCTGGTTGACAAAGGCCTGAAAGTCCAGAGCAGAGGCAACAGCTGCTGCAGGCAGTGGAACCTGTCCCTGTGAGGACAGGCTGAGTGAGCTGGGAGCTTGGAGCAGAGGAGCCTGAGGTCACCTCAGTCATGCTGATCAAGACGTGCAGGGCAGTGCCAGGAGGACAGGGATGTCCACGACAGGACAAGGGGCAATGGGTGCCAGCTGGAGCAGAGATGCTACAGAGGCAGAAGGCAAGAGGGTGCTGGAGCAGAGAGATTGTGGAGTTTCCTTCTTTGGAGACATTCCAAACCCACCTGGATGTGCTCCTGTGACCTGCCCTGGCAGGAGGGTTGGGCTGGATGCTCTTTGGAGATCCCTTCAACCCTTAGCATTCTGTGATTGCTGTGCTCCAGCTGATTTGTGCTCACAGCCCAACTCTGTGTTCTGTGTTGGCAGATACATCTTTGCAAGCAGCCTGTATGAGTCTGGGTGCCTGAATGCAGCCGAGTGGGCCATCTACCAGCAGTGGCACGACTGGCTGAACAAGCAGTTTGGGCAGAGCCTGGCACTGGATGGAATCATTTATCTCAGAGCCACTCCCCAGGTGAGGAATAAAACTTTATGACAGGGCAGATGATGAGAGCACCTTTTCTGTGCCTTGCCTCTAAATGGGATCTTTGGAATTGTTACTGTTGCAGACCTTTCTTCTGGTAAAAGTAACATTCTGAAAGGAGCCTGCAGGAAGGCTCCAGAGAGACACAGCACAAGGGAAATGGTTTGGAGCTGAGGGAGAGAAGGGTTAGATTGGAGCTGAGGGAGAGAAGGGTTAGATTGGAGCTGAGGGAGAGAAGGGTTAGATTGGAGCTGAGGGAGAGAAGGGGTAGATTGGAGCTGAGGGAGAGAAGGGTTAGATTGGAGCTGAGGAAGGTCTTCAGTCTGAGGGNGGGAGAGAAGGGTTAGATTGGAGCTGAGGGAGAGAAGGGTTAGATTGGAGCTGAGGGAGAGAAGGGTTAGATTGGAGCTGAGGGAGAGAAGGGTTAGATTGGAGCTGAGGGAGAGAAGGGTTAGATTGGAGCTGAGGGAGAGAAGGGTTAGATTGGAGCTGAGGGAGAGAAGGGTTAGATTGGAGCTGAGGGAGAGAAGGGTTAGATTGGAGCTGAGGGAGAGAAGGGTTAGATTGGAGCTGAGGAAGTTCTTCAGTCTGAGGGTGGTGAGCCTCTGGAATAGGCTGCCCAAGGAGGCTGTGGATGCCTCCTGCCTGGGAGTATTCAAGGCCAGGTTGGATGAAGCCTTGAGCACCCTGGGCTAGTGGGAGGTGTCCCTGCCTGTGGTGGAGAGGTTGGAGTAGACGATCTGTGAGAGCTCCCTTCCAACCTGAGCTATTCCATCCTTCCATGCAGTGAGCTCCAGTGAGGTGACACTGCTGTGTCACTGCATATCACTGTACCCTTGTGCTGGGGATTGCTTGGAACAGCTCAGGCAAGGGAACAGTTGGGAGCTGCAGCCTCAGAGTCTTGAGCTGCCCTCGATCTCCATAAGAGCCCTGGCAGCTGGTGTGGAGCTCAGCTTGCAGTATCCCCCTGAAGACTGCAATAGTTGGGTTATGACTAACACAGCCTGGAAACACTTAAAGCATCTCCTCAACAATGTAGCCTGTGTGTTTTTAACTGAAAGGGGACGAGGAGGCTTTTCTCATTACAAAAGCAAGACACAACAATAGCTGAGCAGAAAGCCAAAGGCTTTCTGACAGTGCTTTGATCTTTGGGCATCCCTGCTTTTTGAAAAGGAGAGAGCAACATCATGAATAGATCTGGGTGTACAGGAGAGGGAGGGAAACACAGGAGAGCTCTAATTGCAGTAATTAACTTACAGGTCACGTCCATACTTCCTTCCTCCCAACTCTCTGATGCTTTCAACTCTGTTATTGGTGTCAACAACTGTGCAAAGACTTCCTCTGAGGGCTTTCTTTTTCCTCTTCAGGTCACAAACATAGATTTAAATTACAAATCCACCAGTTGTAAACAGCTTTGGTCGGCTTGTTATTGAGGCTTTGGATGCCTTCAGGACAGGAACAATTGATTTCTTACACTTAAAAAGTGGCTTTCTAAGAGCCAGCAATGCATCATCATCAGGTTTTAAAATGCTTGCCTGCCAGGTGGGTATTTCTGTGCTCTTTTGATGCAGTGCACTGGTACCCTCTTCAGTAAAGAGCTTATCCTTCTGGTGGAGAAACTGCATTTCCTTGGGTCCTCCTTGGATTTTGTGTGCAGTCTGGGGCAGGGGGATTTCCATGGCATGATCTCTGTCTTCATAACATAGCATCTGAATAGTCATCAAGCAGAGCAGGAAGAGGGAGAGCAGGGTTAGATTGGAACTGAGGAAGTTCTTCAGTCTGAAGGTGGTGAACCTCTGGAATAGGCTGCCCTGTTTTAACTGCCGAGCAGCCACAAGAGTTTTGTCTCCCTGCTTCTGCTCAGGCTCATCTGGTGTCTGAACCTGCTGTCTAAAGGCTGCAGCCACAGACCTGTCCCTCACTCACACAGCTTCATGGGATTCAGACCTAAAGTGCATCCAAACATGCCTGTGTTAGGTAGCCAGTGCTGATCAAGAGCTAAAGGGAGGGGGGCAAGAGGCTGGGGCCAGACTCTTGCCAGCGGTGCCCAGCGACAGGCCAAGAGGCAATGGGCACAAACTGGAACCCAGGAGATTCCATCTGAACAGGAGGAGAGGCTTTGGGGTGAGGGTGCTGGAGCCCTGCAGCAGGCTGCCCAGGCTGTCACTTGAGAGCTTGCAACCCCAGCTGGGCACTGTGATCACAGGCCAAAAGCAAAAAAGCTTCAGCAAATTTGACTTCTTCTCTAGGTCTGCAGGAACAACCACCTGTGTTGGGGGTTTTGAACAACCACCTGTGTTGGGGGTTTTGAGCAACCACCTGTGTTGGGGGTTTTGAGCAACCACCTGTGTTGGGGGTTTTGAGCAACCACCTGTGTTGGGGGTTTTGAGCAACCAACCAACCAACTGTGTTGGGGGCTTTGAACAACCAACCAACCAACTGTGTTGGGGGTTTTGTTTGGGGGTTTTTTTGTTGTTTTTTTTTTTTTTAATTGTTCCTTTTAAATCTCTTTTGCCTTTAGAAATGCTTGAACAGGATGTACCTGCGTGGAAGAGAAGAGGAGCAAGAAATTCCCATTGAGTATCTGGAGAAGCTTCACTCCAAGCATGAAAGTTGGCTTCAACACAGGGTGCTGAGGTAGGGCTTGCCTCAAGGTTACTCCAAGATGGGTTCATCTCTCTTGAGGATGTTCCCTAATGCTTTTTCCCACCAGCAAAACCTCAGCTTTTCCTGTAAGTCCAGGAATGTTTTCTCAGTAGGAAACATGCTTTACAGCATGTTGATTCTTGCCAGGACATGCCATGTGCCTTCAGCTGTCCTCATAGAGCTCTTGAGTAGAAGAGGCTTTAGCTGAGCTGATTTTAATACTCAGCTGAATTTAGAATCATGGAATTGTTTGGATTGGAAAAGTCCAACCATCAGCCCAACACCACCATGGCCACCAAACTATGTCCCCAAGTGCCATGACCATGCTTGAGCCTCTCCAGGGATGTGGACTCCACTTACCTCCCTGGGCAGCCTGTTGCAATCTCTGACCACTCTTGCAGCAAAGTGTTGCTAATCTCCAACCTAACCCTCAGGCCATCTAATGTGAGGTGCTGTGGGAACAGCATGTTCAGGAATCAATAGGCACAGAATCATAGAATGGGAAGGTTGGAAGGCACCTCAAGGATCAGCCAGTTCCAACCCCCTGCCATAGGCAGGGACACCTCCCACTAGAACAGGTTACTCAAGGCCTCCTCCAGCCTGGCCTTGAACACCTCCAGGGAGGTTGTGGAGCACAGAATCACCCAAGGTGATCTTTGATCACCTTGGGTGATTCTGTGCTCCACAACCTCCCTGGGCAACCTGTGCCAGTGTCTCACCACCCTCAACCTGTGCCAGTCTCTCACCACCCTCACTGCAAACAACTTCCTCCTAACATCCACTTTCAATCTCCCCTCTGCCACTTCAAACCCATTGCCCCTTGTCCTGGCATTCCAAGCCCTTGTCAACAGTCCCTTCCCAGCCTTCCTGGAGCCCCCTTCAGATCCTGGAAGGCTACTCTAAGGTCTCCTGGAAGCCTTCTCTTCTGCAGGCTGCAGAGCCCCAACTCTCTCAGCCTGTCCTCACAGCAGAGCTGCTGCAGCCCTCTGAGCGTCTTTGTGGCCTCCTCTGGACCTGCTCCAACAGTAATAATAGCTCCTGGGAGCCACACTGGGGGTTCAAGCTGCTTTCTGCCCTGAATTCATGGCTGTGATTGGTATCTGCAGCTCTCCTGGGGTTCTTAAGAATGAAATTGCTGACAGAGCCTGGAATCATGCCTGGGTTTCCACCTAATGTTGCCTTTTGTTCCTGTCCCAACAGAACAGATTTTGAGTATCTCCAAAGAATACCTATTTTAACATTGGATGTTGATGAAGACTTCCAGGGCAACAAGGACAGGTGTGATGACCTGATTGAGAAGGTAACATTCCACAGGCAGAACAAACCCATCACTTGCTGCCAGTGTGTTAGAATGAACTCAGGATACTTCCTACATCTCCAAGTGCAGCACTCTTCGAGGTCAGGCTGGGGTTAGAACCTGTGGTGGTTCTTATTCCCACCACAAGTTTTCCATAAGTGAAGTGGATACCTGAGGCACAACCTTCCTTGTATTAGGTGTGGAGTTATCCAGCCTGGCTGTGTTGCCAGGTGCTGTGACAGTGCCCTACCATGCCCACAGCACGTGGAGGGGTGACTTGACTGAACCTGCAGCTCAACTGTGACCTCCTGCCAAACTATTTTAGGTTTTGCAGGCTTATTTCTAGCTAAACAAAGGAGTCTCTGGGCTGTGTCCTCTCCTCTGTGTCACTCCAGCTAATGCAAATAGGGATCCTCTGCTCTAAAAATAGCCCTCAGTGTATAATCAGCCTTCTGAAGTATTTATGTCAAGATAATGAATGCTCTCTTACCCTGCAGCAAGGCTGCTTGATTTTGGGTCTTGTTGATTCAACTGAATTAAAACTGTGTTTATTGAAATGTTATTCCAAAAAGCCTTCTCCAAAGCAGTGGTCTGAAACTTCAGGGAGTGTTTTCCAACTCTGCCTTTCTACTCAGCTTAAAATGTAATGCAGAACACTTTCTGCTTTAAGACATCCAGAATATAAACCAGAAGCAATTTTTGGTTTTATTTGAAGGCATGGAGGGGAAAAAAAAATAAATAAAGAAAAGCTATTTGATACCTAAAGAAGTCAAGCTGAAGTTTCTCTTTTGTGTTCAGATCTGATGCAGAGTACCAAAAAAGGTCTATCTGATATAAAATAAAAGCCTCTTAGATATAATTTGATGTAAACCCAAGTCTGTTTGATATGATTTGATTTAAATCCAACTCTATTTGGAGTAGAATTTGCTACAAATCAACATCTATGTGATCTCTAAAGTCAAGCTGAAGTTTCTCTTTTGTATTCAGATCTGATGCAGAGTACCAAAAAAGGTCTATCTGATATAAAATAAAAGCCTCTTAGATATAATTTGATGTAAACCCAAGTCTGTTTGATATGATTTGATTTAAATCCAACTCTATTTGGAGTAGAATTTGCTACAAATCAACATCTATGTGATCTCTAAAGTCAAGCTGAAGTTTCTCTTTTGTATTCAGATCTGATGCAGAGTACCAAAAAAGGTCTATCTGATATAAAATAAAAGCCTCTTAGATATAATTTGATGTAAACCCAAGTCTGTTTGATATGATTTGATTTAAATCCAACTCTATTTGGAGTAGAATTTGCTACAAATCAACATCTATGTGATCTCTAAAGTCAAGCTGAAGTTTCTCTTTTGTATTCAGATCTGATGCAGAGTACCAAAAAAGGTCTATCTGATATAAAATAAAAGCCTCTTAGATATAATTTGATGTAAACCCAAGTCTGTTTGATATGATTTGATTTAAATCCAACTCTATTTGGAGTAGAATTTGCTACAAATCAACATCTATGTGANCACTAAAGATCACGTTGGGTGATTCTGTGCTCCACAACCTCCCTGGAGGTGTTCAAAGCCAGGTTGGAGGAGGCCTTGAGTGAGCTGTGCTAGTGGGAGGTGTCCCTGCCTATGGCATGGATGATCCTTGAGGTCCCTTTCAACTAGCCAAACCATCAACATTTGAACTGCTCAGGTAATTTGCTGGTTGAATCTTGATGGGGTTCAGTTGAGGACAACTTGACTTTTATTGGAGTAGCTGCAATGAGTTCCAGACCTCAGCAATGGTATCTGCTTGTTTTTCTGGTCTTTGGAGATAAATGGTTTACCTCACAAGGAAAACAGCTTTGTCCTTTGATCTCACTTTATCCACTGAGAGGCAGAGCTGAAGTTCACCTGATTAAAAGCAGCCCTCTTGGTATTTGCTCTTTTGAAGCCTGTTCATGGCTGGGATGAGTGAGCATTGCAGCTGTGGAAGGAATTCCCTTCCCATCTGCACCCTGAGATAAGGCTGAGCTGGACACCTGCAGAGGGACTGCAGAGGAGTTGGCTGCTGTGTAGCTGTCAGGTTAGCTGGGAACAGCCTAAGGCCTGCTTGGCATTCCCTGAGTGTGTCCCAGAACTGCTGCACTCTTCAAACTCAACCTGAGCCTGCAGTGTGAGTGCAGCCCAGACAGCAACTGTGTGCTGGGCTGCAGCAAGAGCAGTGTGGGCAGCAGGGCAAGGGAGGGGATTGTGCCCCTTGGCTCTGCTCTCCTCAGACCCCACCTGCAGTCCTGTGTGCAGTTCTGGAGCCCCCAGCACAGGAAGGACATGGAAGTGTTGGAGCAGGTCCAGAGGAGGCCACCAAGATGCTGAGAGGNGAAAGTGGATGTTAGGAGGAAGTTGTTTACAGTGAGGGTGGTGAGACACTGGCACAGGTTGCCCAGGGAGGTTGTGGCTGCTCCCTCCCTGGAGGTGTTCAAGGCCAGGTTGGAGGAGGCCTTGAGTGAGCTGTGCTAGTGGGAGGTGTCCCTGCCTATGGCAGGGCGTTGGAACTGGATGATCCTTGAGGTCCCTTCCAACCTTCCCATTCTGTGATCTCTTTCCAAGTCCTGTGGCTTTGCCTGGGTACTGTTCATTGTTTGCCAGCCTCAAACTCCAAGGAACAGACTCATTAAATGTGTTGGATTGTTCATGGGCATTGAATATCAACAGTTTTCTGGACTGGTGTTCTCCAAGGTGGTCATTACCTTCCTCCTCTGTAGGTCAGACCTGCTTTGAAGATCATTCATGCTGTAGGGCTGCAGTTTAGGAGCAGGCAAGGACTCAGTGTGCCCCTGGGCAGCCTGGGCTAGTGGAGGATGTCCTTGCAGTCTGCAGACTGGACAACCTTTGAGGTTCCTTTCCAACCTAGTGGAATCTCTGAATCTGTCAATGAGCATCATTCCAATGCCTCTCTCTCTCTCTGCTAAGGCACCATGGCTGAAAATGTTCTTGGTGGCCAAGAACTGTCCAAGAGAGCTGAACTTAAGATGATTTTCCCCAGCTCCTATTTCTGTAGCTTGTAGCCCAGCAGAAAGCCACAGTGAGGTAAATGCAGTTGCTGTCTGTTTCTGTGGCTAGATCCTGAGGCTGACTGACAATATTTCTTTCTTTTTTTGCAGGTCAGAGAATTTTTGAGCACCTTGTAATCCTCTTTGAAGCACAGGCAGAGGCAAACTGCCCCCAACATCTGTGCAATCCAAGTCTGCAGCCCAACTACTTCTATAGAAGGCCTCTGGAGGCCTCCTGATCTTCATTCTGAGGAACAGTTTTTGCTGTTCACAAAGTTTGCAGCCTGCAGCAGCAGATCTGTTCCCTGTTACCTTCAGTAACAAGTCCAGAAGACAGCAGAATTCTGAGAGGTCCCAAACACTGGGCCTGTTTCTGCTCAGACCAGGAAATTCTGGAGTGCTCGGTTGTAGCTTTTTAATTTATTTTGTGCCCAGCACACACGAGGTTTGGGGGGAGGTCTTTAGATCTCCTGAGGGTTGTTTTAAGTGGAATTGGTTTGGAATGGGCATCTCCTTGTTCTGAGGAAATAAAAAGTACAGCCCCTTTTTGATGGGGAGGGAAAGTTAACACAAGCTGGAGTCTGGTAGCACTGCTGATACCAAAGGAGTTTAGAGATCTGGTTCTCTTGTGCACTGCAAACTAGGATGCTGAGAGGCTCTCCCTTCTCTTTTATGTGAGTTGTTGTTTGGGTTTGTTTTGGTTTTGGTTTTTTGGGGGGTGGTGGTGGTGTTCTTTTCAGTTTGCTTTGGCTTTTGTTCAAGCTTCTAATAAAACCAAAGCTGTTTCATGCTGTTGGTCAGCTCCTTCTTCCTGCAGAGCAGAAGGTTTGCCTCATGGGTACCAGAGAAAGATGAAAGCAGTTTTGCAGGTGGCCTCCATCTGTAAATGATGTGGTTCTAAACCTTTCCTCAGTCCCCACTGGGATGTCAGAGGTGGCTTCCTGCTCTTTTCCCAGCTTCTTTTGTTTACTGGGCTCTCTGAGTGCTTCTAGAAGACAGCTGCAGTGTTTGCAGCCCTTTCTCTTCTCCACCTTGGCAGAGGAGCTGCTGTTGTAGTGCATCTTTTGGTAACTGAGCCACTTCTTGCCTCTAGGTGCAGAAAACATCATCTCTGGAGCATGAGGGGGTTCAGTGCTGTGTTTTCTGAGCTGGTTTCTCCTGCTTTGAAGATTCCTGAATGATGTCTTGAGGGCAGTGTTTTGTTGTTTCCTGTGGTGCCTGTGTTACCTGCTCCCTTGGTTGCAAATGTTTCCCTTTGTGCTCGGAATTGTCTTGGAAAAATAAAAGTTGTTGAAGAGGGGGTCGGTGGTGTTGGCTTCCTTGTGTCTTGACAGAGTGATGGAGGCTGCTGGGACAATAGGTGCACTTAGGAGGCTGTGTACTTGTTGTGCAAAGTCTCTGAATCCCAACCTCACAGCTTGGTAGGGGTTGGAAGTGACCTCGAAATAATCAAGTCCAAGCCCCATGCCAGGGCAGGAAGATGTTCCACTGCTTTCAGCATCTTTGTGGCTCTGCTCTGGAGACCCTTCTTGAACTTAAGGGTCCAGAACTGGACACTGTATTCTAGCTGTGGCCTCACTAGGGCAGGGCAGAGGAGAACCTCTCTGACCTACTCACCACAGCTCTACTTCCCCCCCAGGGTGCCCTTGGCCTTGGCCACGGCCACAAGGGCATATTGCTGGCTCATGGGCATCCTTCTGCTCACCAGGACCCCCATGTCTCTTTCACCTACACATATCAGTCCCCAGGCTCGTGGTCCATGAGGTTGTTCTTCCCCAGATGCAAGACTCTACCCTTGTCCTTGTTGGATTTCATTCCATGTCTCCCTACCCAGCTCTCCAGCCTGTCCAGGGCTCAATGGCAGCACAGGCTGAGAGGGTGTCAGCCTCTGCTCCCAGTTTGGTGCCATCAGCAAACTTGCTGCCAGTGCCCTCTGTGTCCTCATCCAGGTCAGTGATTCATATATGAGGAGCCCTCAGCACAGGAAGGACATGGAA
>VWZE01013082.1:25211-45148 GCA_013396675.1 Eubucco bourcierii | reverse complement strand
AATGGGTTTGAAGTGTCAGAGGGGAGATTGAAAGTGGATGTTAGGAGGAAGTTGTTTGCAGTGAGGGTGGTGAGACACTGGCACAGGTTGCCCAGGGAGGTTGTGGAGCACAGAAGCACCCAACGTGATCTTTGATCACGTTGGGTGCTTCTGTGCTCCACAACCTCCCTGGAGGTGTTCAAGGCCAGGTTGGATGAGGCCTTGAGTGCCCTGTGCTAGTGGGAGGTGTCCCTGCCTATGGCAGGGGGTTGGAACTGGCTGATCCTTGAGGTCCCTTCCAACCTTCCCATTCTGTGATTCTATGATTCTATATTGAACAGTCCTGGTCCCAGTACCAACCCCTGAGGGACTCCACGAGACACAGGCCTCCACCTAGACTCTGACTTCATCCAGTTCCCATCCACCTCACTCCCTGATCATGCAGCCCATGTTTGCCCAGTTTAGCTGCAGGGATGCTGTGGGAGATGCTGTCAGATGGGGTCCTGAGATCAAGAGAAAACACACCCACTGCTCCACTGTTGACTGCCCACTGGTGATGTCCTCATAGGCAGCTTTCAAGCTGGTTAAACATGACTGTGCTGACTGCTCTCAGTGACCCTCTTATCCTTGACAGGCCTGGAGACAGCAGAGAGCATGCAGCCAGGATGCATGCATGTAGCAGCATGGCAGACACTCTGGGCTTGCACCTCAAAGGTTACCCAGTTAAAGGAAAGCTTTTAGGGTCTGTGCTCCAGAAATGAAGTGAGGTGGAACGGCTGAAGATTCAGTTCAGATTTACTTGAAACACAGAGGAGGAACCTTGAAAATATTCCTGGCAATAGCCTGAACAGCAACAACTTACTTTGGCTACCAGTGCCATTATTCCTGCAGTTTGAGCTGTCAGAGTTGTGGACTTAATTACAGGAATTGGGACTGACAGCACTCAGTGCAAGGAGTAAACGAGGCTGAGTTCTAATGAAGGCTTCTTTTCAAGCCCAGCACAGAGCACAACACAGATTCTGTGGCAGGTTATCTGCAGCCTGTTCCAGAAAGCTTTACAAAACCTCTTGCTGCCAAGTTTGGGTTTGAAGGAGCAAAATCATGACCAATTATTAGAATGCTTTTAATTGCTGTGGAGAAAAAAAAAAAAAAAACAAACAACAAACCAAAACCAAACCAAAACAACAGACAACAAAATGAGAGCAAACCCAACCCATCCACCCCCAAGCTTCTCAGGGCTTTGGGGGCTGAGCACTCCAAGCTCTATGTAGGACAGAGCCAGCACGACCAGGAGCAGAGATGTCCTGAGCCCCTCCTGCCAAGGCTCCCAACTCCAGCTTCGACTGGGAGCAGAGATGTCCTGAGCCCCTCCTGCCAAGGCTCCCAGCTCCAGCAGTAAAGCTGTCAGTATTTCTTTGCTCCAATCTATCCCCAGGCTATCACAGGAATGGTTTGTTGTGTTGAGGATTGGGGGTGGTTATTTTTTTGCTTCCCAGAGCTACGGAAGGTTGCTGAAGTGCTCTCTGCAGCTGAGCGATGGTTTGCTTGCAGCCTGCAGGGCTGGATCCTCTTGGATAAGAAATGCTCTGCTGGAGCTGGCTGGAAAGGTGGTGGCTTGCTTGAAGCCAGTGTCACCATGAGCAGGAAACAAAATCAATTTGTGGCTTTGGGGAAGTTGTTGTTGTTGGTTTGGTTTTGGGTTGTTTTTTTTATTTTGGTCCAGTTAGGATCCAAATGAAAATCCTCATTGGTAGTGTCTGAGCTGCTGTGCCCAGTGTGTTGGTGTGCAACAGGGCAGTGCCTCAGCTGGCTTTGAATCCTTGGAGCTGTTTCTCCTGCAGAGTGGATTTTGAGTTCTTGAAATGTATTTTATCTATTTTACTAATTGCCTCAGTCTGTTTGCAATCCTTGGAGCTGTTTTCTGTGTAAAGGAGTTTCAATCACTTCAGTTTCTTTCAATATCCTCCTCAGTTTTCAACCCTTGGAGCTGGTTCCTGTGTGAAGGAGTTTAAATTCTTCTAATTTCTTTAAATTTCTTTCCATTTCTTTCAATATCCTCCTCAGTTTTCAACCCTTGGAGCTGCTTTCTGTGCAGAGAAATTTAAAGTCTTCTAATTTCTTTCAATTTCTCTCCATTTCTTTCAATATCCTCCTCAGTTTTCAACCCTTGGAGCTGTTTTCTGTGTAGAGGAATTTAAATCTTCTCATTTATTTTAATTTTTTCCCCCATTTCTTTCAATTTCTTTCCATTTCTTTCAATTTCTTTCCATTTCTTCCCATTTCTTTCAATATCCTCCTCAGTTTTCAACTCTTGGAGCTGGTTCCTGTGTGAAGGAGTTTAAATTCTTTTAATTTCTCTCCATTTCTTTCAATATTCTCCTCAGTTTTTCAACCCTTGGAGCTGTTTTCTGTTAGTGGACTTTAAATTCTTCTAATTTATTTCAATTTCTTTCCATTTCCTTCAAATTCTTTCAATATCCTCCTGAGTTTTCAACCCATGGAGCTGTTTTCTGTGTAGAGGAATTTAAACTCTTCTAATTTATTTTAATTTCTTTCCATTTCTTCCCATTTCTTTCACTATTCTCCTCAGTTTTCAACCCATGGAGCTGTTTTCTGTGTAGAGGACTTTAAATATTTCTCATTTATTTTAATTTCTTTCAAATTCTTTTCATTTCTTCATATTTCTTTCAATATCCTCCTCAGTTTTCAACCCTTGGAGCTGTTTTCTGTGTAAAGGAGTTTAAATTCTTTTAATTTCTTCCAATTTCTTTCACTATTCTCCTCAGGTTTCAACTCCTGGAGATGTTTTCTGTGTAGAGAAGATTAAATTCTTCTCATTTATTTTAATTTCTTTCCATTTCTTTCACTATCTTCCTCAGTTTTCAATCCTTGGAGCTGTTTTTTGTTTAGAGGAGTTTAAATTCTTCTAATTTCTTTCCATTTCTTTCCATTTCTTTCAAATTCTTTCCACTTCTTCCCATTTCTTTCAATATCCTCCTCAGCTTTCAACCCATGGAGCTGTTTTCTGTGTAGAGGTGTTTAAATCTTCTATTTTAGTTTATTTTATTTCCCCATTTCTTCCCATTTCTTTCGATATCCTCCTCAGCTCTCAACCCTGGGAGTAGTTTTCCGTGTAGAGGAGTTTAAATTCTTCTAATTTCTTTCCATTTCTTTCCATTTCTTTCAAATTCTTTTCACTTCTTCCCATTTCTTTCAATATCCTCCTCAGCTCTCAACCCTGGGAGCTGTTTTCCGTGTAGAGGAGTTCAAATCCTTTTGATTTCTTCCCATTTCTTTCGATATTTGCCTCCTCAGTTTTCAGTCCTCAGATGTGTTTTCTGCACAGTGGATTTTAACATCTTTTAATTTCTTTCCATATTCTCCTCACTTGTCAATCCTTGGGGTTGTTTTCTGTAGAGTGGGGTTTAATTTATTTTAGTAGTTTTTAATTCAGTTCAATGTCTTTTAATAATCTCTCACTTTTCAATCCTTGGAGTTGTTTTCTGTAGAGGTTAATTTATTTTGTTTAACAGTTTTTTACATTTTATTTCAGTGCCTTTGAATATTCTCCTCACTTGCCAATCCTTGGAGTTGTCCCTCTGTGGAGTGGGCTTTAATGCCTTTTAATTTATTTCAGTTCCTTTCAATATTTGCCTCCATTTGGCTGCAGTCTTTAGAGTTATTTCTTCTGGAGTGATTCTTTAAGCCTTTTAATATGCCTCTTAGAACAGCAGTGAGTTTTGTAAGCAGACCTCAATTTCCTCAGCTTTTAAGGTTGTTTTTTTTAAATTTTATTTATTTTATTTTATACAGATTTATTTTTTTTTTAACCTGTACTGAAGCAGACCTCATGATGATGGATTGTGAATGCTCCCTCCCTGGATGTGTTCAAGGCCAGATTGGATGAGGCCTTGAGTGAGCTGTACTAGTGGGAGGTGTCCCTGCCTATGGCAGGGGATTGGAACTAGATGATCCTTGAGGTCCCTTCCAACCTTCCCATTCTATGATTCTATGATTCTATGATTCTATGATTCTATGATAGGGTTGGTCAGAAGCCACAATGAACACAAATCATTCCCTCGTTTTCCCAGCAACTGAAGACCTCAGGAATCTTTTGGTGCTGTGAAAGTGACACAGGAGGAAAAAAAAAACCTCTTCCACAGACAGTTAAGCACAGAGCAGTGAAGTGGTTCTGAAGGTAATTAAGGGATCTGTTAATAAAAAAGCAGTTAGCCAAAAGGGTGCAGGGACTCCCAGGTTGTTGTCCTAGCTCCCACTTACTTGCTGTGTTGGCTGTGAGTAAATCTCTCTATGGCTTAGTCTTTTAGCCTTTAAATAGTGGTANGAAAGTGGATGTTAGGAGGAAGTTGTTTGCAGTGAGGGTGGTGAGACACTGGCACAGGTTGCCCAGGGAGGTTGTGGAGCACAGAATCACAGATCACTTTGATCAGTTGGGTGATTCTGTGCTTCACAATCTCCCTGGAGGTGTTCAGGACCGGGCTGGATGAGTCCTTGAGTGACCTGTTCTAGTGGGAGGTGTCCCTGCCTATGGCACAGGGGGGTTGGAACTGGCTGAGCTTTGAGCTCCCTTCCAACCTAAACCATTCTATGACTCTCTATCTGTCTGAAGTGCTCTGATAAATGACTCAGAGTAAAGGCAGCTCTGGCTTTAGATTTATTATTTTTTTTCCCCTCTGATACCTTTTAATATCCTCACAAAACACAGATTGATGGCCAGGAGAAACGATCTGTTTCCAGGGGCCTTTAAAAGCTCGATGCCAGAGTCGTGTTGGAGTTCATTTGCTGCACTCGTGGCAGGAAAGGAAAACTCAAGAACAAACTTCAAGCTGATGGCAAAAGCCGGGCCTGCTGCGGGTACCTGGAGGGGGTGGCGCTGGTGAAGCTGTGAGCAGCATCTTGCCACACGAGGTCATCCTGCCCTCAGTGCTTGCCTGCCAGAAGAGCATTCACAGCATCACAGGACGGTAGGGGTTGGAAGGGACCTCCAGAGATCATCTGCTCCAAACTCCCCTGCCAGAGCATTTTTTATTTCTTCCCCACCAAAAGCAAGGCTGAAAACGAAGACCAAACCATGCTCTAGGAGGCAACTCTTTGGTGCTTCGCTGCAGACAGCAGCTCTGCAAGACAATGCTCTAGGCTCAGGGAAGGACTTGGTAGGTGCCTTCATCTCACACACACAGAGAATGGTAGGGGTTGGAAGTGGCCCACAAAGATCATCCAGTCCAAGCCTCCTGCCAGAGCAGGGTCACCCAGGGCAGGTCACACAGGAACACATCCAGGTGGGTTTGGAATGTTTCCAGAGAAGGAGACTCCACAACCTCTCTGGGCAGCCTGCTCCAGGGATCTGGCACCCTCAGAGTGGCAAAGTTTTCCCTTCTGCTCCTGTGGCACCTCCTCTGCTCCAGCTGGCACCCAGTGCCCTGTCGTTGGACAGGACTCTGGGAGAGGTAAAGGAGGAAGAGGTCAGTCCCTGCCAGAGCAAAACCCATCAAGCTGATTACTAAATACTCTGCTGAATGAGCTCAGTCTCTATCTCTGGAGGGAGAGGAATAAAGCAAAACCCTGCTGGATTAAGTCAAAGTCCAGAAAGGGCTGAGCTAATGGGGAGAGGGTTTGACACTGCAAGGTCTTCCGTGCAGCTGCCAGCTGCTGCTGCATGCTGAACATCAGTGCATGGGCAACACTAATCCTGCTGTGCCTGGGCAGGAGCAGCCCTCTGGTGCTGAGCTGTTGGAACCAGTGCAGGCAGAGGGCAGCTGAAGCAGCTTGGGGTTGTCCTGCCTGAAGCCACACACAGCATTTTGTGTGCCAAAGGGGAGCCTGTGCAGGGCAGGGCTGGCTGAAACTCGGCAGTGCCGAGGAGTGTGTGGGGAGCAGCTTATGGGAGGTCATCCAGAAGGACCTGGGCAAGCTGGAGAGAGGTGGGCCCATGTGCTGGTTTGAGGCTAATTGGAATATTTTAATGGAGAAAATTATCTTATGGGCTGTGAAAAGGAAAGAAGGGTGATGTCTGCTGCACTCATAGGCTTGCTGAGATGGGTAAGGCTAAGAACACAAAGCATAGATAAGACAGAGTCACACAGACTCGGAGAGTCTCAGGCTCTCTGTCTGGTTTTGGTCTTCTCCTCTCTGCTAACCTCACTAACCACTTTCCTTCTAACTTCCCCTGGCTCATCCTCCAAACTCACCTTGCACATAAGGCAAACCCTGGGGTAAGGCAGAGGGGTGGGAAGAAGGTGGAAGGGTGGTTGGGAGCCCCTCCTGGGGACTCTGATTTCTGGGAGGGGAGTTGTGTTTCTGTATTCCCTTTAACTTGTCTGTCTCTGTAACTATTCCTGTCTGTTGTGTCTATCTCTGCTGTACATTGTGCTGAGCTGCAAACAGAGCTTCAGTCCCTCCCTTCCAGCTGGCTGAGTCTAGTCTGGGGGATTTTGAGGGAACTCTCAAACCATCACAAGGCATCATCCAGCCTGGCTTTGAGAACTTCCAGGCCATGCCCGTGGCTATTGCTGTCTGCCAAGCCCCCTCTGCACCTTTGGCTTTGTCCCCTCTGGAGCCAGCTTGTGGCCTTTACCCTGCTCCTCTCGGCCGCATACGGCAGCCTCAGGTCATTGACTGGTTTGTTACAGCACACTGCTGGGCTGGACCTCCTGCCTGTGTCCTGCCTGTGTCCTGCACCTTGGGGAGAGAGGACCTCCTGTCACAGAAAGCAGCACCTGGCTTTAGGTATCTATTCCTTCTCTGCTCCACTGCTTGTTTCAGGAGGGTTTCTTGCAATCTTCCCTTGTGTTCCTTTGGATCCTGGGTTCAGTTTTGTGCCCCTCATTCCAAGGAGGACAGTGAGGAGCTGGAGTGTGTCAGAGAAGGGCAACCACGTTGGGGGAGGGTCTGGAGAACAGGGCTGGGGAGGAGTAGCTGAGGGAACTGGGGGTGTTTAGTGTGGAGAAGAGAAGGGCGAGGGGAGACCTCATTGCTCTCTACAGCTCCCTGAAAGGAGGTGAATAGTGAGGTGGGGCTGGGCTCTTCTCCTTAGTCTCAGGTGATAGGAGAGGAAATGGCCTGAAGTTGTGCCAGGGAGGGTTAGGTTGGAGATGAGGAAAAAATTTCTTTGCTGCAAGGGTGGTCAGGGATTGGAAGAGGCTACCCAGGGAGGTGGTGGAGTCCCATGGTCAAGGTGTGGCCAAGGTGTGGCCATGGCACTTGGGGACATGGTTTAGTGGCCATGGTGGTGCTGGGTTGCTGGTTGGACTGAATGATCTTGTAGGGCTTTTCCAACCCAAACAGTTCCATGATTCTGATATTTCTCCTGTGCAATTTTGTGCCTGTAGCTTCTCTACTCTTTCTGTTCCTTTGTTGCCTATGGGGTCGGTGTGAGAAGCTTGTTCCTGGTGCTTTGTGCTGTGGCCACAGCCTGCTGACAGCTTGTTGGGATGCTGTAGCTTCTACAGCTCCTGCTGGAGCCTGCTCAAGATACTCTGCTTGTGGCCAGGCAGGTTGCTGTGTTGTGGGAGGAACACAGCTCCTCCGTGTGAACCTGAGCAGTCTGAGGTCCTGGGGTGCTCACTGAGCTTCCTTGGGGTGCTCGTTGAGCTTTCTTGGGGGCTGGGAGCCTCCTTTCTGGGGCAGGCTCTGCTTTGTGTGCCTCAAGCCATCGTGCACACACAGCTGGGGTTGTGTGGCTGCCCCTCAGCCATTCAGTTGTGGACCACAAGCTGATTTCACAGCTCCAGCTCTCACCTGCTGAGGTTTCTCTCTCCTCTTTGGAGCTCATCAGCAGCCTTTTCATCAGAGGACACTGTGGCACTTGGGCTCTGGTGGGTGATTTTTTTCTGCTGCTTGTGGCTTCCCAGCTCATCTCAACTCCACTATCACCAGATGAGCCTTGGGGTCCTTTCCAGCCTAGCACTCTGTGATCCTGGTCCAGTGTTTTCAGATGGGCAGGGCTGACCTTTGGTGATGCTCAGGTGCTGTGGCACAGTGAGCTCTAGAAATTGTTTCTAATTGTATTTGCCAGATCTTATGGTGCTTATGTTTGGGTGATAACAGCTGGAATCTTAATCTCTTATCATTAATTAGTTCATGTGAGCAGTGGCTTTTCATGGAATCTGTTAATGACTGACCTGGGCTCTGCATGCTGCTGGGATTTGTCCATACCAGAGCTGAGTCACTAACTCACTCTGCCTAAAAACTTCCTTTTCTCCCAAGGTTGCTCACCCATGATACACTCCAAGTGATAATGCATCTTGGATTTATGTTTTATTGATGGCCTGCACTAGCCTGTTGCTGTCAGATGGGAAAATCTCCAGCACCTGGCTGCACTTTTGGCTTTAAGTACTGCTGTTAGCATTGCTTCTGGGATTGCCTTTCCCATCCAGCTGGAATCATTCTGGCAGCAGGTCAGGAAGCCTCTCTGGAAATGCAGCAGCTCTGCCTGCCTGCTGTGGGGCATGGTCTCTGAACATGCTGAAGGCCCTCTGCAGGACTTTCCTTACAACCACTTTTGGTCAGGGCTCTTCTGTGCCTCTGCATTCATTGTGCTGCCCTCCAAGGGGTTTTGTTTGCCTGTTCTTCTCTGCTGGTCTGTAGCACTGGCACAGAACCACTCAGGTGTTTCCCCTCTGCCTTAGCGAGGCGTTGGGTGGTGATAACCTGCACAGCTCTCTCAGTCTAGCTCCTGAGCTCTGTGTCCTTTGGCTATACTACTGCCTCTGAACAGCCTGAGCTTTGCCTTGGAGAGCTGCAACTGCTGGAGGTCTCAGAAGCCCTTTCTGCAGGGGATTAGTTCTGTCCTCCACCGTTTCCTGCTGGCTGGAGCAGTGTGTCCATTGCGTGAGCTTCTCCTTCCCTACCAAACACTGGAGGTCATCAGTGCAGACACCACAATTCCCAGCTTGCTGTAAGTACTGATTTCCACTTCTGCTTCATGTCTCAGGGTGTTGGGTTTACTTTTTTTTTTTTTTTAATTGGTTATTTTGTCTGTTGGTGCTTTTAGTCTCCCTTTAAGGGAACATTGAACAAAGTAATTTGTTTATTTTTCAAGCCTTACCTCATGCAAAGTGTCTTTCTTGTCTTTCTTGCCTTTCTTTCCTTTCCTTCCTTTCCTTTCTTCCCTTTCCTTTCCTTTCTTCCCTTTCCTTTNCCCTTTCCTTTCCTCCCTTTCCTTTCCTCCCTTTCCTTTCCTCCCTTTCCTTTCCTCCCTTTCCTTTCCTCCCTTTCCTTTCCTCCCTTTCCTTTCCTCCCTTTCCTTTCCTCCCTTTCCTTTCCTCCCTTTCCTTTCCTCCCTTTCCTTTCCTCCCTTTCCTTTCCTCCCTTTCCTTTCCTCCCTTTCCTTTCCTCCCTTTCCTTTCCTCCCTTTCCTTTCCTCCCTTTCCTTTCCTCCCTTTCCTTTCCTCCCTTTCCTTTCCTCCCTTTCCTTTCCTCCCTTTCCTTTCCTCCCTTTCCTTTCCTCCCTTTCCTTTCCTCCCTTTCCTTTCCTCCCTTTCCTTTCCTCCCTTTCCTTTCCTCCCTTTCCTTTCCTCCCTTTCCTTTCCTCCCTTTCCTTTCCTCCCTTTCCTTTCCTCCCTTTCCTTTCCTCCCTTTCCTTTCCTCCCTTTCCTTTCCTCCCTTTCCTTTCCTCCCTTTCCTTTCCTCCCTTCCCTCCTTCCCTTTCCTTCCCTTTCCTTCTTTTCTCCCCCAAATAAGCCCACACTTCATGTTAAACCTTTTAAATGCTGTCTGAATGACTGGGGAGGATGGAAAGTGTCTTTATTACCACCCCCCCACCCCCCACCTCCTTCTAGCTCAGGTAAGCCCAAACTTTTTTTTTTTAACTGCTGTCTGAATGGCTGAGGAGGATGGAAGGAGCTAGAGGGAAGTTCTTAGTTGCTGTTTCTATTCTTTTTTTTTTTTTCTCCCTCTCTTTTAAAGAGAGAGATTTTGAGACAGATGTGAAAGAAATTTCATTATGAACCTGGGCATAATTAACCTGAAATGAAAATTAAGATGTAAATTGCAGATAATGAACGAGTGCAGCTTTTGACCTGACCAAGATGTGATGCTGGCAGGAGGCAGGATGTGGTCTCTGTAAGCAATGCTGGGTGCTGCAAAAATAAGACACCTGGGAGATGTGAAAGGTGAGAGCTGGCAACCAATCCAGAACTTTAAAGTTCTCCTGATACGATTTTGTGTGTGGTAGTGGGGGCAGAGTGCAACCTTAGTGCCCCTGAAGATGAGAAACTGCTGCAGCAGGCAGCATAGTCAGCCCTGGCAGCAGGAGGTTGGCTACCAATGGCCAGGTAGCTCTGAGTCTCTGCTCAGGGTAGTGACCAGGACATGTTTGCTGCTGCTCAGTCGTTGATGTTAATCCCTGGGTCCTCTCCAAATGCAGTGGCAGAAAGCTGAGTGTGAGGGAGAGGCAAGCAAAGCCTTGGGTCTGCAGCGTGGGATTTGCAGACTTGTGGAATGGAAGGGACCTTCAGGACCATCCAGTACCAACCCCCCTGCCATGGGCAGGGACACCTCCCACCAGCCCAGATTGCTCAAAGGCCTCATCCAAGCTGGCCTTGAACACCTCCAGGGAGGGGACATCCACAACCTCTCCAAGCAACCTGTGCCAGTGTCTCCCCACCCTCCCTGTCAAGAGTTTCTCCCTCATCTCCAATCTTGATCTCCCCTCTCCCAGCTCAAAGCCATTGTCTCTTGTCTTGTCACTCCCAGCCCTTGTCAAAGGTCCTTTCCCAGCTCTCCTGTAAGCCCCTTCAGGTACTGGCAGGCTGCTCTCAGGTGTCCCTGCAACCTTTTCTTCTCCAGGCTGAACAGCCCCAACTCTCAGCCTGTCCCCACAGGAGAGATTCTCCAGCCTCTGCTCATCTTGGTGGCCTCCTCCGGACCCTCTCCAGCAGTTCCATGTCTCTCTCACGCTGGGAGCCCCAGATCTGGACACAGTGCTCCAGGTGTGGTCCCAGCAGAGCAGAGGGGCAGAATCCCCTCCTTGTCCTGCTGCTCTCATTGTTTTTGGTGCAGCCCAGCAAGGAGAACTCAGAGCCTGAGGCTGGCTCAGGTTGAGGCTCAGGAAGCCAAGGCAGGGAACACGCTGGCATTAGACCCTTTGGTGGTTAATCGGATTGTGCCCTGACGCAGGGGAGGTCTCAACTCTCTGCATGGTGTTCAGCAAATCCCATCTAGGATTCTGAGGTGCAGCCTTGATTGTGCCAGGCCGGGTACTTCATGTGTTGGTTTCAGCTTGGAAAGCTCTCCAGCTAGGGGCCAGTTGTTTGCTGCTGACTGGTTGACTGTCCAGGGACAATCCTGCTAACAGCGCTCCAGTTCAGTCCCACCAGCTGCAGAGGCAGGGAGATGTTGGAAAGGGAGATACTCACACCAAGAACTGAGCCCCTTGTTGAGATGATTTTTACAGTTGTCTTCAACTGGTAGGATAGGAGAGAGAGGATGAGATGCCCTGGATTGAACTTTGGTTTTGTGCTGGTTTATTGAAGCTTCATTTCAAAACAGCTTTACAGAAATCCCACCAGGAAGCAGAAGCTGTGACGAGATCTGTGGTGAGACTGAGGTGTTTCTAGGCTGGCTTTGAAGTAGGCTGTTGCTAAATGGATTCCATGAAGATCTCTGTAACAGGCAAAATCCAACAAGAGTTGGGAAATGAGGCTGGAGTTGACTTGCAGGCACCAGTCGGGGCTGGCAGGGCTGTGCTGTCAGCAGTAACCAAACACTGCTCCTGCTGCAGCAGCAGCCTGGGCCATGTGCACACTGCTCTGGCAAACAACAGCTCATCCACTTGCTTCTGCTTTGCACAAGTGATGAGAGAGGAGAATCACACCCACGGGGTGATGGCTTCATAGAATCATAGAGTTGTTTGGGTTGGAAAAGACCTAAAAGATCATTAAGTCCAACCTTCAACCTGAGGCTGCCATGGACACTAATCCATGTCCCCAGCTGCCATAGCCACACCTCCAGGGATGGGGACTCCACCACCTCCCTGGGCAGCCTCTTCCAAACCCTGACCACTCTTGCAGCAAAGAATTTTTCCCTCATCTCTAACCTAACCCTCTCCTGGCACAATTTCAGGCTGTTTCCTCTCCTCCTGTAACCTGAGACTAAGGAGAAGTCTCCTTAGTCTCCTCCTCTCTGCACCTCACTGCAACCTCCTTTCAGGAGCTGCAGAGAGCAGTGAGGTCTCCCCTCAGCCTCCTCCAGGCTGAACAATTCCAGTCCAGCTGCTCCTTACCAGCCCTGCTCACCAGACCCTTCCCCATCTTGGCTGCCCTCCTCTGGGTACTCTCCAGCCCCTCAACGACCTTCTTGGAGTGAGAGGCCCCAGACTGACTGCAGTATTTGAGTACTGTGATGTCCTTCAGTGGCCAAAATGAAGGTCCTTAGCTTTAACCTTGCACATCTGAGCTGGGAAGAAGCTCTGGTTTGAACTGGGACTGTTACTGAAAGGAGCCAGGAAGGAAGGGATGGGAATGTGGGCAGTGACCTGAACGTGTCCCACACCACACTGTGGGAATGAGCCGAGCAGAGACCAGCCCCAGGAGGGTTGTAGATGGTAGAAGGGAATTGTTTGATGGAGTTTGGCCCCCAGCTTTGGAAACACAATGCTGAAAGGTCTGTTCAGCCACGAGGGACTTTTGCTAATGAGGGCAGCTGTGAGCTGCTTTTCCACGGGTGACAGCTCAGTGGAGGTGCCACCTAAAGACCTGCTCGAAGAGTGATTGCGATATCCCCAGCTCACATCCTGTTCCTGAGGGATGGGAACAGGCACAGAGTGCAGCTTAAAGTAATCCTGGGCCTGCTGCAGCAGCCCCAGCATGAGCTGTGCCATTAACCTCTGTTACCTTGAGCACCTGCCAAGGCTTCAGTGTTCAGAGAGCAGGTGGCTGCTGCTGTCCTGCCACCCCAGTGACGCAGCGAAACCTCTCCTCTGCCTCCTGAGGGCTGGACAATTGGGGGAGCAGCACTGGCAGAAAGGAAGCTAAAGGGGGGCAGAATTCCCTTCAGGAACTTGATCCTTGCCTTTTTTGCTCACAGCACCGAGGGTTTGTAAGCCCTGGGCCGCTTACCAAGGGAAGGGTTTCATGTCCTGCTCTTTGTAGTGGCTGATGGGGCCACCAGCCTACAGGTGATGAAGTTTTAGGGGAGTGATTGTCCCCCTCTACTCGGCACTGGTGAGGTTACACCTCAAATATTGGGCTCAGACTTGGGCCCCTCACTCTGAGAAGGATATTTGAGGTGCTGGAGTATAGCTGGAGAAGCGTAACAGAGCTGGGGAAGGGCCTGGAGAACAGGGCTGGGGAGGAGCAGCTGAGGGAGCTGGGGGTGTTTAGTGTGGAGAAGAGGAGGTTGAGGGGAGACCTCATTGCTCTCTACAACTCCCTGAAAGGAGGTGAATAGTGAGGTGGGGGTTGGGCTCTTTTCCCTAGTATCCCTGGAGGTGTCCATAGACTGTGTGGCCATGGCACTCGGGGACGCGGTTTGATGGCCACGGTTGGGTTGGGTTGATGGTTGAACTCGGTGGTCTCAGAGGACCTTTCCAACCCAAACAACTCCCTGGGTCTGTAATTCTACTGCTGCATTTTCTCTCAGCCAGATAAAGAGGTAAAAGCATGAAGAAAACCTTCACAAATCATAGAATGGGAAGGTTGGAAGGGAGCTCAAGGATCAGCCAGTTCCAACCCCCTGCCATAGGCAGGGACACCTCCCACTAGCACAGGGCACTCAAGGCCTCCTCCAACCTGGCCTTGAACACCTCCAGGGAGGTTGTGGAGCACAGAAGACCTTCAGGGAGGTTGTGGAGCACAGAATCACCCAACGTGATCTTTGATCACGTTGGGTGATTCTGTGCTCCACAACCTCCCTGGGCAACCTGTGCCAGTGCCTCACCACCCTCACTGCAAACAGCTTCCTCCTAACATCCACTCTAAACCTTCCCTCTGCCACTTCAAACCCATTCCCCTTGTCCTGGCATTCCAAGCCCTTGTCAGTAGCCCCTCCCCAGCCTTCCTGGAGCCCCCTTCAGATCCTGGAAGGCTGCTATAAAGTCTCCTCGAAGTCTTATCTTCTCCAAGCTGAAAAGCCCCAACTCTCAGCCTGTCCTCATAGCAGAACTGCTGCAGCCCTCTGGCAGGCTGCTTCTCTTGTGCCTTCTGCTGGCACAGTTGGTTAAAAAGATCTTCCTGTCAGTGCAGGTTCTGCCTGGGGAGACTGGAGGCAACTCTTGCAGGAAGTGCTTGATGCCCAGGAAAGGCTGCACTCAGCCTGTGAGCCCTTGGCTGGCATGGAGCGAGGTGGAGCTGTGAGGACAGTTGACTTACAGCAGAGCTTGGCCTCAATGTGAAGGTCTGGGCAAAGCTGTTTGTTTGCACTGCCTCTTAGCTAAGCACATGTTGTAAGAGAATGACAACCCCCAGCACAAGAGGGACAGGGACCTGCTGGAGTGGCTCCAGAGGAGGCCACAAAGATGGTCAGAGGGCTGGAGAGCCTCCCTTGTGGGGACAGGCTGAGGGAGCTGGGGGTTGTTCAGCCTGGAGAAGGCTCCAGGGAGACCTTAGAGCAGCCTGCCAGTATCTGAAGTGGCTACAGGAGAGCTGGGGAGGGACTGTTTAGAGGGGCCTGTGGGAATAGGATGGGGGGCAATTGTTTGGAACTGGATCAGGGCAGATTTTAGGTTGGACATCAGGAAGACAACCAGAGTGGGGAAATTCTGGAGCAGATGCAGGGATGTGGATGATGCTCCATCCCTGGAGACATTCAAGATCAGCCTTAACATTTCCCTGGGCAGCCTACTCTAGCTGGGAGATGTCCCTGCTGACTACAAGGGGGTTGGACAAGGTGAGCTTTGAGGGTCCCTTCCAAGCCAATGCAATCTTTGATTCTGTTTGGGGGGGGGGTGGGGGGTTTCCTGGCATGCAGCATATTGTCCAAGAGCTCCTCACTTACTGTGTGGGGCTGCTTGTATCAGAGCATCTCCCAGCTGGGAGAACACGCTCAGAAGGGCCTTGGGGAAGAGGCATTTTCAGTGCCAACCCTGAGACTGTTTTGGGGGCTCTCTTAGCTCCGTTTCACATCCTTAACATGGTGTAGGGTGAAAGAGAAAGTGATCCCTGCTGCAGCTAAACACAGCAGAGTGGCAACATCAGAGAGTTTGTTTGAGATGAAGGCAGGCAGATGAACTCTCTGCAAATGTTTGTTGAGAGGGGTTAGAGCAGAGCTTGCTCTGGAAGCCCTGCAAAGTGCAGGACTTACGTTGTGCTTTGGGTAGGAGTTGTGTGGGGTTGGTCTTCTGGTTGGTTGGTTGGTTTTTAACTTCTTGGTGGTTTAGTTCTGCTGGGTTTGAGAATAAGCTTTGAGAAGTCACTGATGCGAAAGAGACCTCAGTGCTGCGTCCAGCTATGGGATCTCCAACGCAAGACAGACATGAACCTGCTGGAGAGAGTACAGAGGAGGGCCAGGAAAAGGATCAGGGAGCTGCAGAACATCTGCAGTGGGGACAGGCTGAGGGTGCTGGGGTGGTTCAGCCTGGAGAAGAGAAGGCTGCAGGGAGACCTTAGAGCAGCCTGCCAGTGCCTGAAGGGGGGCTACAAGAAAGCTGCAGAGGGACTGTTTAGAAGGTGATAGGATGAGGGACAATGGTTTGAAACTGGGGCAGGGAAGATTTAGGTTGGACATCAGGAGGTAGTTCTGCACAATGAGGGTGGGGAAACACTGGAAGAGGCTGCCCAGAGATGTGATTGAGACTCCATCCCCAAAGACATTCAAGATCAGACTTGCTGTGGCCCTGGGCAGCCTGCTCTAGTTGCAGGTGTCCCTGCTGCCTGCAGGGTGGTGCTCAGCATGGGACCATGATCACTTCCCTGGTCCTGCTGGACACACCATTGCTGATCCAGGGTGCTGGTGGCCTTCTTGGCTGCATTGCTGGCTCATATTCATGACTTAGTAAGTGCCCATCAACTCTACTAAGCGTTTGGGAACCAGCTAGAATGCAGCAAAGAGGACTCTTATCTTCTCTTAGGCTCCCATCAAATTTCCCAGGTCAGCTGAGCTTTGCTGGGCAGCTCATGGCTTTTCATGACTGCTTGTGGGGTTTATTTTCCATAAGGACTTGGGGAAGCTGAGGATTTTCTTTCTCCCTCCCAGTCCAGGAGCGATTGCTCGTCCTTTCCCATCACTGAGGCAGCTGGTTGGAAACAAGCAAAGATTTCACAGCTTCCCCTAGTTGACTACACTCTGTCCCTGCTGAGAGCCCTCCAGCACTCTTCTTATCTGTCTTGGAAGAAAAGTACAACCTGCTTCATTTCGTTTTAGTCTTTGGTTACTAACCTAAGCACACTCCAGGATCATTCTTTCCTGTGTCACTTCCCCATCAGGAGGTGTCACCTGAGCTGCTTGACAGCTCTTTCTGTGAGCTGTCAGTCTGTTTTTTCCCCAGTGCTGCCTGGGGGAATGCCTTACAGATCTTGCCACACTCTGCAGGAGCTTTACAAGGAGCTTCTAGGTACGGCAGTGCTGCTGAAAAAAAACCCAAAAAGTGCCTGCAGCATCTACCAGAGGTTGCAGGCAGTGATTCCATGTGGGGGCTGTTGCTCTGTAACCACACAGAAGGCAGCTGCTCCTCAGTAACCAGCACAGCTTGTTGCAGGTTTTGCTGTCTCCTGTAATCTCTTGGTGCACAGGGGTTAGGCTTTGGAACTAGATGATCCTTGAGGTCCCTTCCAACCTTACCATTCTATGATTCTATGATTCTTTGGGTTTCTCACACAGGAAGATTTTCTCTGGTTCTCTGAGTTTCTGTGGAGGTCTGCCCAACCTGTGTCCGTCTCAGATGGCTGAGAAGCAGCTGGTGTCTCTGCCTACCTCTGCTCTCTCTGCTGAGGCAGGCCACCTCTAAGGCACCCTCCCTTATAGTTTAGGAAGAGATTGGCTAAGTTGATGCATTAATGATGGCCAAATTAGCCTTGGTTGCCCACTCTTGAAGTTTTTAGCAGCGCAAACCATCTGATTTCACCCATCTCCTGGGGAGTCCCTTCCTCCCCTTTCCTACTTGTGAAGAAAGGGGGGTGTGTGGTGTTTGCTGTATCACAGAATGCCCTGGGTTGGGAGGGACCCTCAAAGGTCACCATGGCCAACCCCCCTACAGTCAGCAGGGACACCTCCAACTAGAGCAGGCTGCTTGGGGACCCAGCAAGTTTGAAGGAGCCTGAACCACATCCCTGGGCAACCTGCTGCAGTATTTCCCCACTCTCATTACGAACAACTTCCTCCTGATCTCCAGCCCAAACACCTCTACAGCAATCCTGTGTTTGCTGCCTGAGCAGGGCTAGGTAGGAGCAGAAGCCCAAGGCTTGTGGTACAGTAATGATCCAAGTCCCTTCATCAAGTGCCACGGTTGCTTGTCTTGGCCACAGAGAGGAAAAGCCACTCCTTGCTGCTCTGTGATAATAAGCTGGGCTGATGTCCTCATGGGAATCCACCTTCAGCAGAGCCCCAGGGTCTGCCCAGCTAATTGAGAAGAGTTTGGAAGCTGCAGCCTGGCTTGGGCAAGCTGCTGACTGCTTCACCTGGCAACTAACAACCTCTTTTGTTTTTTTTTTTTTTGCTGCAGTTTGGTCCTGGGCCTTTTCAGAGGCCTCTGGGCACAAGATAAATAATCTCTTTTGTTTGTCATAGGCACCTGTGCAGTTCCTGGTGTGGCTGGCACCCTCTGAGCCTCTTGCAATCCTCCAACGTGTGCTGCTGTAAAGCTGAAGGGTGACTTACTGCAGGAGCACAGAGAGCAAGCAGAAATGCGTCACAGGTAACAGAGGAGGAGGTCTCCAGCAGTGTTGTGCTGTGCTGGTGTCTTCTGACCAATCCACAGCACACCCCTGCCTCAGCTGGGCACATGGCTGCCAGTTCACTTGGGTGCTTCCAGCTTGTGGCTCTGTCATGGGAGGAGAGGAAAAGCATGAACTGTGAAGAGAGGAAAACCATGAACTGTAAAGAAGGGAAAAACATGAACTGTAAAGAAGGGAAAAACATGAACTGTAAAGAAGGGAAAAACATGAACTGTGAAGAGGGGAAAAACAAAGTGGTTCTCTGGTGTCAAGGTATGGGTCAGCAGTGGGACCCTCAACACAAGAGAGGTATGGACCTGCTGAAGTGGGCTTAGAGGAGGCCAGAAAGATGATCAAAGAGCTGAAGAACCTCTGCTATGAGGACAGGTTGAAAGAATTTGGGCCGTTCAGCCTGGAGAGGGGAAGGCACCAGGGATACCTTAGAGTTGCATTTCAGTGTCCAAAGGGGACCTACAGGAAAGCTGGGGAGGGACTGCTCAGAAGTTCCTGTGGGGATGGGAGAATCATAGAATCATAGAATGGGAAGGTTGGAAGGGACCTCAAGGATCATCCAGTTCCAACCCCCTGCCATAGGCAGGGACACCTCCCACTAGCACAGGTCACTCAAGGCCTCCTCCAACCTGGCCTTGAACACCTCCAGGGAGGGAGCAGCCACAACCTCCCTGGGCAACCTGTGCCAGTGTCTCACCACCCTCACTGTAAAGAACTTCCTCCTAACATCCAGTCTAAATCTCCCCTCTGCCAGTTTAAGCCCATTGCCCCTTGTCCTGTCATTGCAGGACCTTGTAAATAATCCTTCCCCAGCCTTCCTGTAGGCCCCCTTCAGACACTGGAAGGCTACTATCAGGTCCCCTCGAAGCCTTCTCTTCTCCAGGCTGAAGAGCCCCAACTCTCTCAGCCTGTCCTCATAGGAGGACAGAAGCAATGGTTTGAAACTGGAGCAGGGCAGATGAAGGCTGGACATCAGGAGGAAGTTCTGCACAATGAGGGTGGGGAAGTACTGAGGGATGTGGTTGAGGCCCCATCCCTGGAGGCATTTGAGATGAGGCCCTGTGCAGCCTGCTCCGATTGGAGGTGGTCTTCAATGATGAAGGTAGCAGATGAAACCTCAGAACTGTTGGATGGAATCTAGCTGCAAGCAGTGGCTTGAAGGTCCTGGCTCCTGAGAAAAGCCTCCCAAGACGTGCAGCTCTTGGAGAGGTGCTCAGAACTGGTTGCTAGCTCTGGAAAGCCTTGGTTGGAGCAGGGGCCGCTGGATGGTGCTGTTGTCCTGTGCTTTGCCAGCCTGCTGACTGCTTACTGAACAGACAGGACCTGCCTGGACTGTTAAGGAATGCCAGGGGAAAAGTGGCCTTTTTAAAAGGGAAGGTCTGGGCTTCAAGAGTGCCATCAGCAAGCACAGTTGTGATGTGTAATAAGGTGATGGCATTTCAGGAGAAATCTGTGCCTCCAAGTCAAGAAGGGAAAGTCAGAGTAGGGTCGCTGCTTGTGAGCATTTGGGGGAGCATAGAATCAGGCAGTCACAGGATGGTAGGGGTTGGGAGGGACTTTGAAAGGTCACAGAGTCCCAGCTCCCTGCCAGAGTAAGATCATCTAGGGAAGGTCATGCAGGAATGCATCCAGATGGGTCTCGAGAGTCTCCAGAGAAGGAGACTCCACCACCTCTCTGGGTAACCTGCCCCAGGGCTCCAACACACAGAAGAGTTTCTCCTCATGTAGAGGTCTGCTGTGCCTTGTCCTGTCACAGGACACTTTAAAGATCACCCAGTTCCAACCCCTCTGCCATGGGCAGGGACACCTCCCACTAGCTCAGTTTGCTCAAGGCTTCATCCAACCTGCCTTTGAACACCTCCAGGTAGGGAGCATCCACGGCCTCCCTGGGCAACCTGTGCCAGTGTCTCCCCACCCTCACTGTCAAGAATTTCTTCCTAATCCCCAATCTCAATCTGCCCTCCTCAAGATCAAATCCACTCCCTCTCCTCCTGGAGTGCTTGAGATGCAGTCATGCGTGATCTGGACGAGGGCATCGAGTCAGGCACCAGCAAATTTACAGCTGACCCCAAGCTGGGGGTTGATGTTGCTGGGTTGGAGGGCAGAAGGGCTCTGCAG
>VWZE01013082.1:7628-25027 GCA_013396675.1 Eubucco bourcierii | reverse complement strand
TTGAGTGTGTCCAGAGAAGGGCAACGAGGCTGGGGAGAGGCCTGGAGCACAGCCCTGTGGAGAGAGGCTGAGGGAGCTGGGATTGGTTAGCCTGGAGAAGAGGAGGCTCAGGGGAGACCTTCTTGCTATCTCCAGCTACCTGAAGGGTGCTTGTAGCCAGGAGGAGGTTGCTTTCTTCTCTCAGGCAAGCAGCACCAGAACAAGAGGACACAGTCTCAAGCTGTGCCAGGGGAAGTTTAGGCTGGAGGTGAGGAGAAAGTTGTTGCCTGAGAGAGTCACTGACTGCTGGAATGGGCTGCCCAGGGAGGTGGTGGAGTCAGCGTCCCTGGAGGTGTCCAAGGCAGGTTTGGACGTGGCACTTGGTGCCATGGTCTGGTCTGGAGGGCTGTGGTGATGGCTTGGACTTGATGAGCTGTGAGGTCTCTTCCAACCTTGGTGATAGTGTGGATGTCACATGTGGCCCTTTTGCCCCCTGGCATTCAGGGAAGAGCCTTTTCACCTCACAGTCCTGGCATTCCTCCTTTAAAAAAAGAAAAAAAAATTCCTGACTGACTACTGGAAACTTTCCTGGTTCATGTCTGTGCAGAGATTTAGGAAAGTTATTAGGAGGTGGTGGTAGCCAGAGGGCTAATAAACCAGCTGAAAGTAAATGATTAGGTGGTGCAAGGTGTCACCCTGCTTTCTGGAGGGTGCTGCCAGCTAGGCAGCCTGCCTGGTGGTGGTTGGACACGCCACAGCTCACTGCCTTCTGTGCCCTTGCAAATCAAGTTAGCATGTCAAGAGGGCTTTAAAGCTGCTGTGGGAACACCTTTGAAAGCTGCTGGTGTTGAGAGTGGCAGGGGGCTAATGAAGGTTCTGCTCAGCCGAGCAGAAATGCTGATTTCAGGGATGCATTACACAGCAGTGAGCTCACCACAGCGTCTGCTGACGGAATTGCAACCTGTCTCACGTTTAGGTAGTGCAGGAAAAGGTGACAGTGAGAAAAGGAACCTGCTTTCCTTCCTCAGCCTGACTGCATCACTGTCACCTGCAGCTGGTGGGCCTCGTGTCCAGAGGAGGCCACAAAAATGGTCCAAGCACTGGGACACTTCTGCTGTGAGGCCAGGCTGAGAGAGTTGGAGTTGTTCAGCCTGGAGAAGAGAAGACTTCAGGGTGACCTTCTGGTGGCTTTTCAATGCTTAAAGGAGCTGATCAGAAAGCTGGGGACAGACTTTTGAGCAGTGTATGTTGTGACGGGACAAGGGCTGGTGGTTGGAACTCAGAGAGGAAGAATTTGACTGGAGAGGAAGAAGAAATTTGTTAGAAGGTGGCAGGACCCTGACCTAGGCTGCCTCATCCCTGGAACTATTCCAGGTCAGGTTGTTTGGGGCCCTGAGCAACCTGCTCTAGCTGCAGATGTCCCTGCTGACTGCAGAGGGGTTGGATTAGATGAACTTTGGGGGTCCATCTGAACCCAAACCAGTCTGGCATTGTGTGATTTCTGCCTCTCTCCCAGCAGGAAGCACAACTCACCGTTGTGCCATGCAGCTTCCCAAAGCCACTTGGGCTGCTGGCTGGAGGGAGCTGAGCAGGTGATGAGATGCTGCTGGCAGTGGTGGGGGGAGGAAGGGACAGAGAGTGGATGTGGGTTACATTTAAAAAACCTTCTCGATGCCATCTGGGTTATGGCTTGATGCCACTGGAAGAGCAGACAGCTCTTCAGGTTTAGTCATACCCTGGGCTTATTATAGTGCTGCTGTGGGATTCCAGCAGCCTGCCAACTGTGAGTGCCTATCAGGAGGTTGGCATCCCAGCAGCACAGCAATTTGCCTGCTCTGGGAGGGGAGAGCTACTGACAGCTGCCCAAAGACACTGGGTGGGGAGGGCTGGTCCTCACACCAACGAGATGCTGACCCTGAGGCGGGACAGGGGCATGATGCCAGCTGTGCAGGACAGGCATTGTTGCCAGGCAGGTGTCTGCACACCAGGGGGCTACCCAGAAGGGGCATTCCTCTACTTCTGCCAGGGCTAGCCCTGCTATCCCAAATTAGCAAACACTTGGGCAAGGCTTGGATAGAAATGCCATAGCTGGGAGGCCAGCTCTGCAGTGCCCAGCTGGGGCAGCGGGGAGGTTGCTGCAGGCACTTGTGTGCTGCCAGCTGCACGCAGAGCTCTTCTGCCCGTAGTCCTGCTTGTCTGCTCAGCTTTAACTGCAGGAATAGCCAAGAGAAAGCTCTCCAGGGAATGAGCAGCAGCATGGGCTTAGGAAGGGTAGGGCACTGTGCTGGAGCTGGTGTCTTCTGATGGGAAACGACAGCCTAAAATGTAGAGGGAGAAGGTAGAAGTGCAGTGGTGGAAGTGCCTTACAATGCCGATGGCTCAGTCACCTCAACACCACCACAGCCACTAAACCATGGCCCCAAGTGCCATGGCCACACCTTTCTCGAACACCTCCACGGATGAGGACTCCACCACCTCCCTGGGCAGCCTCTTCCAATCTCTGACCTCTCTTGCAGCAAAGAAATTTTGCCTCGTCTCCAACTTAAGCCTCCCCGGGCGCAACTCGAGGCCACTTCATCTCCTTTTATCACCTGAGACTAGGCAGAAGAGCCCAACCCCACCTCACTGCAACCTCCTTTCAGGGGGCTGTAGAGAGCAATGAGGTCTTCCCTCAGCCTTCTCTTCTCCACACTAACCAACCCCAGTTTCCTCAGCTGCTTCTTACCACTCCTGTTCTCCAGACCCCTCTTTTATATCCTTCTTCTACTCTTTCCCTTCCAAATCATCACTGACCGTGTCTGGCCACTCCACCTTCAGTTGGAGGGGCCAGACATGTTCAGTGGTGATTTGGCAGCTTGCTGGACAACCCTTCTCCTGCCAACCTCTCTGTCTTGCCCCTGAGAGCACAGCACAAAGCTGCTCTCTTTCCCAAAGCCCTTTCCCCTTGTGGGGATTCAAGGTTTTAATAACAAGTGGTTCTCTGAATGCTTCCTGAGGAAGCTCTGCAGGCTCCTTTGTGTGGGAATCACAGAACAATGAAGGATTGGAAAGAACTCTAAGAATCCTAGAACGAGCTGGGTGGGAAGAGACCTCCAAAGGTCATCCAGCCCAACCCTCCTGCAGTCAGCAGGGACACCCTCCACTAGAGCAGGTTGCTTGGAGCTTTGCTGAGCCTCACCTTGAAGATCTCCAGGGAGGGATTGACAATTCCAGCCTTCTGCCCAGGACCTCCATGACCACTAAGCCACATCCCACAGCGCCGTGGAAGAAGGGGACAAAATCCTTCTAAGGTACCATGAGATCAAAGGGAAGTGCCATGCATGGAGGCTTCTAGAAGACCTTCTCCAGTCTTTTCAGCTGGATGCCTCTTCCTTCCTGCCTAGGTGGCTTTAGTGCAATGCCATCTTCTCTTGTTATTCCATCACCAAGGTCCTTTATCTCTGTTCTCCAGCCTCAGATCTCCGCCTGTGCCGCAATCACTTCCCCACCATACCTGTGGACGTTGCTTGATCTCTTTGATGAGTTGTGCAATGTTTATCCACCAGTTGATCTCCTTTGATTGTCTCCTAGCAACAGCCAACAGTTTATGGTGGATATTGTGTGAACACTCAGCAGCAGAAGACCTTTAGGAGTCCTGCTGGTTCCTTGGGTAATGTTACGCTCTTTTGAACAGTAATGGCAAGCAAGGAGGGATCTTAATTCTATGCTAAAATTAGAGCTGCTGGACATTCTTCATTTCGAGTCCACTGGTTTTCTTGAATACCAGGAAGCAGAGAGATTGTGTCACAAGCTCTGCAACCCACAGAATGTCAACTCTGACATCCCTGATACACCCAGCAGCCAGCACAGAAAACACAGCACGAAGCAGGATCCAAAAGTGCTCACCGCATTCCTTAGCCTTAATGTGTTCCAGAGAACCACGGAATGGGTTGGCTTGGAAGGGACCTTCAAGGTCATCCAGTTCCAACCCCTCTGCCATAGGCAGGGACATTTCCCACTAGCCCAGAGTGCCCAAAGCCTCATCCAAGCTGTCCTTGAACACCTCCAGGGAGGGGACATCCACAGCCTCCCTGGGCAACCTGTGCCAGTGTTTCCGCACCCTCACTGTCAAAAATGTCTTCCTCATCTCCACCCTCAATCTCCTCTCTTCCAGCTCAAAGCCATTGTCCCTCATCCTGTCATGACAAGCCCTTGTAAAATGTCCCTCCCAGGTTTTCTTGCTGCCCCTTCAGGTACTGGAAGGCTGCTCTAAGGTCTCCCTAGAGCCTTCTCCTCTCCCAGATGAATGGCACCAACTCCCTCAGCCTGTCTGCATAGGGGAGTTGCTCCAGCCCTCTGATGGTCTTCATGGCCTCCTCTTGTTGAGAATTCCACATCCTTCTTGCTTTGGGGAGATCAGAAGTGGTGAGAGAGCTAAATTCTTTAGATTTGGATTCAGAAGAGCTTCTGCAAGTTAAAAAAAACCCCTACATCCCTAGGTTCAAACAAAGACACCCAAAAAAGCTGAGATGGAGCTCCTCATCCTTCTGCATATCCATATCCCACCTTGTGCTATCAAGCAGCTTAGCAGAGCAGCAGGTTCTAGTTATTTGTGAGGGAGGATCTGTCTTGAGAGTTCAGGTGGAAGATTTTACCATGTGGCAGCCCTGCTGTCCTCTGAATTGCTCAGAACAGACCTAGTGTCATTAGGCAATGTCATAAACCTTGGTGGCTCGAGTTCTCCTGAGGCACTTTTGATCTCTGATGGAACAGCCTCTTTTATTGCTGCTGTGTCAGGGAACAGCACTGAGAACACCTCCCATGGACTTCAGGAAAAGAGATTTCTCATGTCACATCTGCACAGAAGACTGCACTGCACTGCAGCTGCAGCAACTCCTCCAGTTGGGTCCCAAACTGTCTTGTGGCTGCTGGCTCAGCAGAACAGCCCAGACACAACCAAGGGGCTGGAGCAGCTCTGCTAGCAGGGCAGGCTGAGGAAGCTGGAGGTGTTCAACCTGGAGAAGAGAAGGCTCCAGGGAGACCTTAGAGCTGCCTTCCCATAGCTAGAGGAAGCTACAAGCAGGCTGCAGAGGGACTGTTTGCAAAGGCCTGCAGGGACAGGATGAGGGACAATAGTTTGAAGTGAGAGCAGAGCAGATTGAGATTGGATGTGAGGCACAAGTTCTGCACCAGGAGGGTGCTGGAACACTGCACCAGGTTGTCCAGGGAGGTGGTTGAGGCCCCATCCCTGGAGATCTTCAAGGTGAGGCTGGACAAGGCTGTGAGCAACCTGCTCTAGTGGAGGATGTCCCTGCTGAGTGCAGGGGGGTGGGACTGGCAGACCTTTGGAGGTCCCTTCTAACCCATTGCCTTCTAGGCCTCTCCTCTGCCACCCCATGGCAGGCACAATCTGGAAGGAAAACCTGACTGTTCTTTCCAGGGTTTAACCTTTTCCTGTGTGCCTTCACCTGGCCAGATCTGTACCAGATCTGCATCCAGCACAACACAAACACCCCCTCACAGGCAGCATCCCAAGCAGCCCCTTACCACCCAGCCCCAAATCCCTCCTCACCCCAAACAATACATTGATGGTGGCTTAATGAAGGAGACAAAGAGGAAACCAACTTTCCCAGCCACCTTTTTAGAGCCCAAAGGAGAACTGAAACGATCTGCAATTGGATTTCTAAACGGAAGACCTTTTCCAATTTACACCTCATTAGTCACTTTCTTCTCCCCAGCAGAAGTGAAGGGTTTGCAATAACAGGTTGTGTGAGTCGATTCAGATTTCCTGCTGCTCCTTAATTTTACTTGCTGGAGTAGGTCACTGACTGCTATATATAGTCTCTATTGCAAATCAAAATGTAGTGATTCACTTGAAATCAGCTGCTAATATTTTCAAGCATTGAGGCGTTGGGTTTTGTGCAGCTCATGCAGGCTGCACAGTGCAAGGCTGTCCACTAGAGTCTGGATTTCTCTCCTTTTCTTCAGTGGGGATTAGTACACAAAGCCAAACCTCCAATTCTGTGGGCAGCAGGGCAAGAGAGGGGATTCTACCCCTTGGCTCTGCTCTGCTGAGGTCTCACCTCCAATCCTGCCTCCAGCTGTGGTGTCCCAAGCGTCAGAAGGACACAGAGCTGCTGGAGTGAGGCCAGAGGAGGCCACAAAGATGATCCAAAAGCTGCAGCACCTCTGCTGTGCTGAGGGAGCTGGGGGGTGTTCAGCCTGGTGAAGAGCAGGCTCCAGGGGACCTTATATCTACCTTCCAACAGCTGAAGGGATCCTGCAGGAAGGCTGCAGAGGGACTTTTCATGAGGCAGGACAAGGGGGAATGGTTTGAAGCTGAGGGAGAGCAGGGTTGGCCTGGATCTTAGGAAGAAGTTCTTTGGTACAAGAGTGATGAAACACTGGCACAGGTTGCCCAGGGAGGCTGTAGCTGCCTCCTGGCTGGAGGTGCTCAAGGCCAGGTTGAATGAGGCCTTGAGCAGCTGAGTCCTGTTGAGAGATGTCCCTGCCCATGGTAGGGAGGTTGGAGCTGATGATCTCTGAGGTTCCTTCCAACCTGAGCCATTCTGTGATTCTCTGATTTTGCAAATGGTTTGCTAGATTTCTGTGTCCAGTGCATCACTGTGATGTTGGATAATGTCACATCCTCCCCAAAATGATATTTTGCTACACTGATATTTAGGATTTTGTCCCTTGTGAGACAACTGGGTGATCTTTAAGGTCCCTTCCAACCCAACCCATTCTATGAATCTATGAACAAAGTGTCCTGAAAAGTAAGGCATCCAGAGATGTACTGGCCCTCAGATTGGGTCACCTACCAAGAAAAATAACCTCTCTAAACTCTCCTGAGGGCAGGAAGGAAAGTAACAATACTCACAATACTCTGAGGTGTAATCCCAATTTGTCCTGCTCCTCCTCTGCCCAGCCGCTCGGGGGAGGGGAAGGAGCAGGAATAAGCCACTGGCAAACTGTCCTGTTTGGCAACAGGATCATCAACATCCCATTCCCCTTCCCTCTTTGGTGCTGAGATGTCCTGCCACCAGCAGGCAAAAGGGGAAGGGAAGGCACCCAGTGTTCAGTTTCACCTTCTGGGAGAGACATCCAGTTCAGAGCATGTAAATAAACACCTGGGTGGGACAGAAGAGCAAGGGGGCAGAGACAGGTCCTTGACACACTCTAGAAACAAACACAGCTGTTCCAGCCTTGTTATCAGACCTACCTGATCCCAGTCTCAGCAGGGTCCTCTTCCAAGCAAGCAACACCAGGTCTCAGTTTGACAAAAGCTCTCCTGACCTTTGTTGTTGTTCCTCTTATCAAGGACATCACAATGTGGTGTCCCTTGGAAGCTCAGTTTGGCTTTGATTTCCTGCTGGAGCAAGGATTCCATTTCTCTTCTTGTTTGTTGTCACAGGGATCAGCCCTTTTAAGGTGTTTCATGTGGCTTTTGACACAGAAATAGCTGCTGACTCACTGAGAGAAGATAAAAGATGAAGAATCCAAGAACACCTCTGTCAGTACTACAAGCTAAGCCTGCACCACCATGGTCTGTAGATGTAGAATCCCAAGCTCTGGAAATAGAATCATAGAATGGTTTGAGTTGGAAGGGACCTTCAAGACCATCCAGTTCCAACCCCCTGCCATGGGCAGGGAAACCTCCCACTAGCCTTCAAGGCCTCATCCAACCTAGCCTTGAACACTTCCAGGCTTGGAGCCTCCCCAACACTTCCTTGAATATCTCCAGGGAAGGAACTTCCACAACCTGCCTGAGCAACCTGTGCCAG
This sequence comes from Eubucco bourcierii, assembly GCA_013396675.1. Lineage (NCBI taxonomy): Eukaryota > Metazoa > Chordata > Aves > Piciformes > Ramphastidae > Eubucco > Eubucco bourcierii. The sequence continues at coordinate 17,285 of VWZE01013082.1, read as the reverse complement.
TGTCTCCCCACCCTCACTCCAGTCTCTCCCTTGCTACGTCTTCTCTCCACCCAAAGACGTCACTCTAAACTCCCTAAACAATTCTTGAGAGATGTTTTCCAAGCAAGCAACTCTACCTCTGCTGAGAAGGCCTTTTAGATCCTGAAATTGGCCTGAGATTGTGCCTGGGGAGGTTTAGGTTGGAGATGAGGAAATTTTTTTTATTGCTGCAAGCCTGGTCAGGGATTGGCACAGGCTGCCCAGGGAGGTGGTGGAGTCCCCATCCCTGGAGGTGTTCAAGACAGGTGTGACCATGGCACCTGGGGACATAGATTAGTATTAGTGTTGGGTTCAAGGGTGGACTGGATGCTCTTGGAGGCCTTTTCCCACCCAAACAATTCTATGATTCTTTGATCCCCATTTGCCTACACTGCAAAAATAAATATTAACATTTCAAATCTTCAGGGTTAGATGAGACCCACCAGGAGCAGCACTTCCAACCCAAACAGTTCTGTGATTCTATTCTAGGGTTCTAACCTCGACTCTTTGGTGGATTTGTAAGAAGAGGCTTTGGCAGGGCCTTGTCTGAGTTAGCAAAGAATTTCTAGTGGTGAATTCCCTCTGTTCATTCCCTGGGTGCCAGCTCAGATTCCAAGATCATGCTTCCTAAGCTGAGTTAAACTTTGCTGCCTTTCAATACCAGGAGGAGGAGGAAGATCCCGTTTAAAAGAGCTGCAGAGCTTGGATCAGGTTGCCCAGGGAGGTGCTTGAGGCCCTGTACTTGGAGATATTCAAGGTTTGGCTCAACAAAGCTTTGCTCTAGTGGAGGATGTTTGGAGGATTGCAGTGTGAGTGCAGCACAGACAACCAACTGAGTGCTGGGCTGCAGCAAGAGCAGTGTGGGCAGCAGGGCAAGGGAGGGGATTGTGCCCCTTGGCTCTGCTCTCCTCAGACCCCACCTGCAGTCCTGGGTGCAGTTCTGGAGCCCCCAGCACAGGAAGGACATGGAAGTGTTGGAGCAGGTCCAGAGGAGGCCACCAAGGTGCTCAGAGGGCTGCAGCAGCTCTGCTGTGAGGACAGGCTGAGGGAGTTGGGGCTCTGCAGCCTGGAGAGGAGAAGGCTTCCAGGAGAGCTTAGAGTAGCCTNTTGAAGGCCAGGCTGGAGGAGGCCTTGAGTGAGCTGTGCTAGTGGGAGGTGTCCCTGCCTATGGCAGGGGGTTGGAACTGGCTGATCCTTGAGGTCCCTTCCAACCTTCCCATTCTATGATTCTATGTTCCTGCTGACTGCAGGGGGGTTGGATGGGATGACCCTTGGAGGTCCCTTCCAACCCCAACCGTTCTGTGATCCTACAATTCTAGGATTCGATTCTCTGATCGCAGAGCTCTTGTTTCTGATGGCCTCTCAATAATGCACAGCAGGACTGCAGCAGAGCAGGAGTGGTCAAGTTCTTTGGCTTCCAAAAAAAAATAAAAAAATTAGAGATCTATTTTCTGCAGCTGTGCTGCTCCAGCCAGTGACATTTGTGACACTGAACATTTCCCAGCGCTCCGGCGAGGATCCTGCAAACGTGACAACTGCGAGGGGCAGCTCAGAGGGCAAGCAGCCTGCTTTGTGGCTTTGCATCAGAGAGAAATTCCCTTGTGCTTGGAGTTTTGGCGTCTTTGGTGGATTACTCATGCTCAAGCGTGAGAAGAAATACTCCAGAGCTAATTAGAATGGCTTTTAATTAGCTCCTGCAGCAACTCCTGCAGCGCGTTTTAAGGATAGGAAATAAAAATATTAATGAGGAGCAAGGGTAGAGAGAAGCTTTGCACATGGAGCTGGGAGGGGAGACAAAACAAAGGTGGATAAGAAATTGGAGGTACACAAGACAGAATCAGAATGGGAAGGTTGGAAGGGACCTCAAGGATCAGCCAGTTCCAACCCCCTGCCATAGGCAGGGACACCTCCCACTAGCACAGCTCACTCAAGGCCTCCTCCAACCTGGCCTTGGACACCTCCAGGGAGGGAGCAGCCACAACCTCCCTGGGCAACCTGTGCCAGTGTCTCACCACCCTCACTGCAAACAACTTCCTCCTAACAATCTCCCCTGTGCCACTTCAAACCCATTCCCCTTGTCCTGGCATTCCAAGCCCTTCTCAATAGTCCCTCCCCAGCCTTCCTGTAGCCCCCTTCAGATCCTGGAAGGCTACTCTAAGGTCTCCTGGAAGCCTTCTCTTCTCCAGGCTGCAGAGCCCCAACTCTCTCAGCCTGTCCTCACAGCAGAGCTGCACCAGCCTTCTGAGCAGCTTTGTGGCCAAGATAGCCAAGAATTTGGGCAAGGCACTTGAGAAATTGGAGGTACACAAGTCCTTGGACAAGACAGCCAAAGATTTGCCCAAAGATATCCAAGAATTTGAACAAGAATTTGGAGGTGCACAAGATTTTGGACAAGATGCCCAAGAAATTGGACAAAATAGCCAAGAAATTGGAGGTACACAAGACCTTGGACAAGATAGCCAAGGATTTGGACAAGATAGCCAAGAATTTGGACAAGCATTTGGAGGTACACAAGACCTTGGACAAAATATTCAAGAATTTGGAGGTACCCAAGAACTTGGACAAAATACCCAAGGATTTTGACAAGAGACCCAGGAATTTGGACAAGCATCTGGAAATACACAAGACCTTGGACAAGATATCCAAGAATTTGGACAAGATAGCCAAGAAATTGGAGGTACACAAGACCTTGGACAAGATAGCCACAGATTGGAACAAGATATCCAAGAATTTGGAAAAGCATTTGGAGGTACACAAGAATTTGGGCAAAGATATCCAAGAATTTGGACAAGATAGCCAAGATTTTGGAGGTACATGAGACCTTGAACAAGATAGCTAAGAATTTGAGCAAGACACCCAAGAAATTGGAGGTACCCAAGACCTTGGACAAGATAGCTAAGAATTTGAGCAAGACACCCAAGAAATTGGAGGTACCCAAGACCTTGGACAAGATAGCCAAGAATTTGGACAAGACACCCAAGAAATTGGAGGTACACGAGACCTTGGACAAGATAGCCAAGAATTTGGAGGTACACGAGACCTTGGACAAGATAGCCAAGAATCTGGACAAGACAGCCAAGAAATTGGAGGTACACAAGACCTAGGACAAGATGGCCAAAGATTTGGACAAGATATCTAAGAATTTGGACAAGCATTTGGAAGTACACAAGACCTTGGACAAGATATCCAAGAGCTTGGACAAGATAGGCAAGAAATTGGAGGTACCCAAGAGCTTAGACAAGATATCCAAGAATTTAGACAAGATAGCCAAGAAATTGGAGGAACCCAAGACCTTTAACAAGAATTTAAGCAAAACACCCAAGAAATTTGGAGTACACAAGAATTTGAGCAAGAGAGCAACAAATTTGGACAAGCTATCCAGTAATTTGGACAAGGGTGCCCAAGAATTTGGTGAGGATGTACAGGAGGCAGGAGGCTGATTGATAATTTACAAGCCTGTTCAGCTCTTCCTGTAGGATCCCAGCTCTTCCATACTTCATGAAGAGGCAGAAGAGCAATGCCAGAGATCTCTGCAGTCTGACCAGCTTGGAAGTTTCCATCCATTCCTTGGTGAGAGGGTTGCACTTTAGTAGTAGTAGTTGTAGCAGTAATAATAATAGTAATGATGATAATAATGAAATAATAAGAATTCTAATCATAGAATGGGAAGGTTGGAAGGGACCTCAAGGATCATCTAGTTCCAACCCCCTGCCATAAGCAGGGACATCTCCCACTAGCACAGGGCACTCAAGGCCTCCTCCAACCTGGCCTTGAACATCTCCAGGGAGGTTGTGGAGCACAGAAGACCTTCAGGGAGGTTGTGGAGCACAGAATCACCCAACGTGATCTTTGATCACGTTGGGTGATTCTGTGCTCCACAACCTCCCTGGGCAACCTGTGCCAGTGTCTCACCACCCTCACTGCAAACAGCTTCCTTCTAATATCCACTTTCAATCTTCCCTCTGCCAGTTCAAACCCATTGCCCCTTGTCCTGGCATTACAAGACAGTATTATTATTATTATTATTATTATTATTATTATTATTATTATTATTATTATTATTATTATTATTATTATTATTATTATTCCTTCCTGTGGTTCTCCAAATGCCTTCAAAAGGCATTGAGGATCTTCATCCTTGTTCTACAGACAGAGGAACTCAGACCATACCCAAGACACTGCTGTAGCTCAGGCTGCTTAGCAGGACGGTGGCATCCTGAGGGATACATGGCACATCCTTGCTGTCCCAGCCAGGTGTCCTTGGCTCCTCTGCTCCATGCAGCAGTGGGGTAAGCAGGTTGTCATTGCCAGATAGGAGCTAGGGGGACTAAATGGCAGCAGTGGTGCCAGGCTAGCTGGGCACAGGGTCAGCTCCTGTGTGCATCACGTTGCACTGGCTGCGTGTAACCGGAGATAATGGAAGCAGAGCTGCAGTGCCTGCAAGATTATACAAGAGCCAGAGCAGTGAGGACAAGGATTGCTATAAATACAGGCTGCAGATGCCTGACCCTAATGGGAACTAGAGCAAACTCTGTAGCCCATGGGGGATTTAGTTGTTTGGGAAGGGTTGGTTCAAGCATCCTCCTTTGGCAAGCAGAAGCTGTGATGTGATGTAGATGTTCTTCTTCCACCCATTTCTCTGCGTACCATTTCCCCCTCCTTTCCTCACCAGCATTAATTTGGGGGGGTCTGATGTTTTCTCTCCTCCTGACTGCTTCCCTCATTTCTTCTTCAGTGCTGTGGTGAGACTTGATGAGGACCTCTAAGTCATCTCTACCAGCCTAACTCTGAATCCTTTGAAGTCATTTAAAATTACCTTTCTCTGCGCCGGCAGGAGTAGTGTGAGGTCATAGAATGATAAGGGTTGGAAGGGACCTCTGGAGATCATCCAGACCAAGCCCTCTGCCAGAGCAGGGTCACCCAGGGCAGGTCACCCAGGAACACACCCAGGTGGGTTTGGAATGTCTCCAGAGAAGGAGACTCCACAACCTCTCTGGGCAGCCTGCACCAGGCCTCCAGCACCCTCACAGTGACAAAGTTTTCTTTTCTGCTCCTGTGGCACCTCCTCTGCTCCAGCTGGCACCCGTTGGCCCTTGTCCTGTCACTGGACATCCCTGAGTAGAGCCTGGCTCTGTCCTCCTGACACTGCCCTGCACATCTTTCTAAGGCAGCTTTGCCCTGGCTTTCAGACACATCTCTTGGTCACCAGCTGTCTCTTCCAGAGTGCATTCTTGCCACAGCTTAGCACCTATTTCCTGGCACTCTTGTGTGTGCCTTGCCTCAGCAGGGGCGGGTTTTGGATGTCCTGGGCTGTGAAGCAGGTTCTCAGGAGAAGGAATTGACTTTCACTTCACCTTTGTACCTTCTGCAATTCATCTTTAAAGGCATATCTCAGGCTTTCAGTGCCTCAGTGTGTCCTGGTGCTTGTCTGAAATCTGTACTGGTGTTGAAGCCAGAAACCTCCATTTGAACAGGCAGCTAAAAATAGCTCTGTTTGTTTTTAAGCACCCTCCCCTACCTGGTATTAATTTCCATGGAGCTGAAGAATTTCAAATTCTCTTGGTTCCTGTGATGGCTGCACACTGAATTTGGAGAATTAGCCCTTCCAAAGAGAGCTTTAATGACATCAACAGTAAGTTCCTTCTCGTGTCCCCAAATCCTTACAAATGGTTATGTCTTAAAGGAGAGATAACTGCTGAATGCTCTGCTCCGTGCTTCCCTGCTTTGTTTTCATCCTCTCTCTCTTCTTTCTTGTGTATTTGAAATAGACATAATCCAGAGATTGCATCAGGTTGGAAGGACCCTCAAAGGTCATCTTGTTCAATCCCACTGCAGTGAGCAGGGATACCTCCTACTAGATCAGGCTGCCCATGGCCACGTCAAGTCTGATCTGAGGATTTGTTGTCTTTCCTCTTGGGTGGCTGCTGATGTTTTTTTTTGTTTGGTTTTTTTTTGTTTTTTTTTAAAGCAGGATCTGAGTCCTGCCACATTGCTGGGTTGGATGTGTCTAAAGGATGAATTGGTTCAGTCCACGGTTCGGTGTCTGTGAAGGAGAATTTGGTTCAATCCATGGTCAAGTGTCTGTGAAGGACAAGTTGGTTCAATCCATGGTTGAGTGTCTGTGAAGGAGAAGTTGATTCAATCCATGATTGGGTGTCTGTGAAGGAGAAGTTGGTTCAATCCATGGTTGGGGGTAACTAAAGGATGAGTTGCTTCAGTCCATGGTTAGGAATACCTAAAGGATGAGATGCTTCAGTCCATGGTTAGGAATACCTAAAGGATGAGATGCTTCAGTCCATGGTTAGGAATACCTAAAGGATGAGATGCTTCAGTCCATGGTTAGGAATACCTAAAGGATGAGATGCTTCAGTCCATGGTTAGGAATACCTAAAGGATGAGATGCTTCAGTCCATGGTTAGGAATACCTAAAGGATGAGATGCTTCAGTCCATGGTTAGGAATACCTAAAGGATGAGATGCTTCAGTCCATGGTTAGGAATACCTAAAGGATGAGATGCTTCAGTCCATGGTTAGGAATACCTAAAGGATGAGATGCTTCAGTCCATGGTTAGGAATACCTAAAGGATGAGATGCTTCAGTCCATGGTTAGGAATACCTAAAGGATGAGATGCTTCAGTCCATGGTTAGGAATACCTAAAGGATGAGATGCTTCAGTCCATGGTTAGGAATACCTAAAGGATGAGATGCTTCAGTCCATGGTTAGGAATACCTAAAGGATGAGATGCTTCAGTCCATGGTTAGGAATACCTAAAGGATGAGATGCTTCAGTCCATGGTTAGGAATACCTAAAGGATGAGATGCTTCAGTCCATGGTTAGGAATACCTAAAGGATGAGATGCTTCAGTCCATGGTTAGGAATACCTAAAGGATGAGTTGATTCAGTCCATGGTTGGGGGTATCTAAAGGATGAGTTGATTCAGTCCATGGTTAGGAATACCTAAAGGATGAGTTGCTTCAGTCCATGGTTAGGAATATCTAAAGGATGAGTTGGTTCAATCCATGGTTGGGGGTATCTGAAGGATGAGTTGGTTCAGTCCATGGTTGGGGGTATCTAAAGGATGAGTTGGTTCAGTCCATGGTTGGGGGTATCTAAAGGATGAGTTGGTTCAGTCCATGGTTGGGGGTATCTAAAGGATGAGTTGGTTCAGTCCATGGTTGGGGGGCAGCTCTTCACTAGGTGCTGCTGGCCTGGAAGCAGCATGGGCTTTGCTGCTGAACAGAGGTCAGTGTGAGGCTGCCACTCCAGCTTTCCAAAGGGCAATCCCCCAACATTATCACTGGACAGGTTGGTTATCAGGTGTGCTTCCATCTTCAGCTGCATCAGGCTTGATCTCATCAGATAACTTGGCAGTGCCAACCTCCTTTGGAGCAGGTATGGAAACACAGCCCTGTTTCTGTTCCATCGGCCAGGGTGAGAGCCCTGGCAGCTGGAAGGTGGCTGTGGTGCTGCTCTGTGCCCTCACCCAGATGTGTAGGCTGCTGGCAGGTGGTGGGGGCAGGCAGCAGGAGTCAGGGCGGAGGTAGAAGTGGAGTTGGCTTGTTGGGGGACTGTCTTTCCTGCAGGAATAGGTGAGGGAAGGGATTAAAGGAGGTGAGTAGGGTGAAGGACCAGGTGCTTGGAGGAAGTCTCCCAGAGACAGGAGTGAGGCTAAAGCAGCTTCTGTTAGTCCCTAGAGGGGCAGATTGGACCACAGGTGGCTGACGTGTGTTAGTTACAGCCTCACTAGGTGAAGGGCTCAGCTCACACCAAAGGCAAAGGCAGAGAGCTGGTAGTGGTGGGACATTCCCGTGTGTCCTGCATCCCATGCCCTCAGTACAAGAGGGATGTGGAGCTGCTGAAGCAAGCACAAAGCAGGGGAAGGGCCTGGAGAACAAATGTTATGATGAGCGACTGAAGGAGCTGATGATAGTTAGTGTGAAAAAGAGGAGACCTCATTGCTGTCTACAGCTGCCTGAAAGGACCTTGTGGAGAGGTTGGTGCTGGTCTCTTCTCACAGGAAATTAGTGATAAAACAAGAGGGAATGGCCTCAAACTGTGACTGTGTAGGTTTAGACTGGATATTAGGATGGATTTTTTCTCAGGAAGAGTGGTCAGGCACTGGAATGGGCTGCCCAGGGAGGTGATGGAGTCACCAACCCTGGATGTGTTTAAAAGTCATTTGGATGTGGTGCTTGGGGATGTGGTTTAGGGTGCACCTTATAGAGTAAGGTTGTTGGTTGGACCCTCAGTGATCCGGAGGGGCTTTGCCAACCAGAATGTTTCCGTGACTCTGTGGTGGCAGCAGAAAGCTCAGGTTCTCATGGTGCTGCCCCTGCTTTTGTGCTCATCCCCATGGTGGCTGCCATGGCTGCTCTTGCTTGGCTTTCAGTAGCTTCAGAGGAGATGTTCCTGCAGGTGGTCAGTCAAACAAAGCAAAGTGTCACAGGGGAGCGAAGAAGGGGTCCACAGTAACTGTCTGAACAGACCTGAAGTGAAGTGTTCCTCCATGCTGGGACAATGCCTGCTGGGCCCTGCCTCTTTCTTTGAGCTGGAGTGAAAGTGGAAGGTGAGCTGCTGCTAACCACTGTTCCTCCTCCTGCGGAAGGAGCCCTGGATCTGTGGGTGGCCTGGAGGTAGGTCTGGACAGCCTTGATTTGGGCTGGATGTTGAGAGACAGAATCGCTCCAGGAGGGAGGCAGTGGCCTCCAGGCTGAAATCCCAGCGCTTCCTTTTCCCTCTGTGGCAGACTTGGTATATCCCAAAGGTCTTCCTGTTGGGACAGGACGTGACCAGTCTAAGGCTCTTCTCAGGTGCAAGGTCTTTTGCAACAGGTTCTGCTCTGTAACGCTATCCAGACAGCCTTAGGAGCCAGGGAGCGCTCTGACAGCGAGCGCAAGGGTTTGTGAAACGCTCAGCCTTGCAACACCTCTGGAGGCACACCACCGTCCAGTGGAAACCTGTCCCGTCTGCCTTCTGTTCTTGCTTGCTTAATGGATGCTGCGTGGCTGATTAGTGAGCGACTTAATGAGAATCCACTCTTTTTTTATCCCCTGTAGGATCTGTCTAGCCTGCGCTAGCGCATTACAGTTACTTCTTGGATAGCGTCAGGCTTGCGGTTTGGTGTCGGTGGCAAAAGGCTCCCTGCCGAGCCAGCTTTCTGGGATCTGTTTAAATCGTTAAGATAAAGCGGCACAAGATCTCGGCGGAACGTTGCGATGGGGAGATAAACCTCGCTGAGGGCGAGGGAGAGCAGCGCTCGGTGTCTGCGCCTCCTGCAGACTGCCTGAGTGGGCAGCCGCAGTTTAACCCGCAGTTCTGAAGCGGGAGCGCAGCCAGCGAACGCCGCCCAGCCGGGGCCGAGAGGCTGAGGCTTGTGGAGAAAACAGAGCAGCCAAGAGGGACTGGTTTGTGAGAACTGGGTTTGTGCTGGGACCAGTGCTGTTTAACATCTTTGTCAGTGACACGGACAGATGAATCAGTGCAGCCTCAGCAAGTGTGCAGATGACACCAAGCTGTGTGGCACAGTCGACTTGCTAGAGGGCAGGGATGCCATCCAGAGGGACCTGGACAGGCTGGAGAGGTGGGCCCAGGCCAACCTGATGACATTCAATAAGGCCAAGTGTAAGGTCCTGCACCTGG
>VWZE01013081.1:2985-13578 GCA_013396675.1 Eubucco bourcierii | reverse complement strand
CCAGCAGGAGAAGGACTCATTCTGATGCTCTCTACTCAAGGCAATCTGCTAGCCCCGAATACAGGATCCGATCATTTATTGAAAGGACAGATCCACATAGCCAGAGAGGACTCCACGAGAGACACTACTACTGTTATGAAAGATGCAGGTCAAGGAGTCGATCAAGCAACAGGTCAAGGACCCCTTCCGGAGGAGCTGACAGAACAAAAAGTGAAAAGCCTGGTGGAAAAAGGAAGTACAAAACTCGACACTTGGAGAATACGTTAACAGAGACCACAAGTCTAGAAAGACAAAATGATCCCAAGAGAAGTTTCTCCAAGTCCAGTGACTGCTACAAAAATGAAGATAGCCTTTCAGAAAATCGAGCAAGCAGCGAGACAAAGCGTAAGAAAAAGAAGAAAAGGGTGAGGAGCCCAAGCGTGGAGATAGTCTATGAAGGAAAAGCCACAGACACAACAAGGCATCTGAAAAAGAAGAAGAAGAAGCATAAGAAGAAGCACCGGAAACACCACCTGAGTAACTCAGCACATTCTTCTCCAGTGGTGATTACTATCGATAGTGATAGTAGCAAGGAGCCAGAAAGTATGGAATGTGACAGCAGTGTTACCTGGACAGGCACAAGTCAAATAAGTGAGAAGGAAAATGAGTCTCTGTCTTTTTGTCAAAGGACAGAATGTGAAGATGTTTACAGAGTTGGTGAGGAAACTGGAAGAGCAGCCAAAAAATACAGCATTCCAAGAAGAGGAGATTCAGATGGTGATAACAAAAATGCTGATGTCAAACTTCAAGAGACAGTGACCGACCAGAGTCCCATCACAACCAATACCAGCAGTAGCAGCCCTCACACAGAAATTGTGACCAGCTGTGTTCCAGAAGCACCAGCAACACCTTCCAGTCCACTGCCTTCACCCAAGGTTTCATTAGTAGAATGTCCAGAGAGGCAACCACTGATCCTGCGACTGCCAAAAAGACTTGTCAACAGATCCTCTTGGTTTGATTTCCCAGAAGAAAAAATGTAGCACACTTTTCACAGAGAACTTATTAAAATTGTGAATTTAATAGTGCTTTCGCTCTTGACAATAAAACCACCCCCTGTGATTTGTGTATGTTAAAGATGTCTGGAAATGTGTCAAACCTTTGAATGTGTACAGCACTGTTCAGTCAAAGCAGAGAGACTATTGCTAGTACACCACTTTCTCAAAGACTCTCAGTGAGTTGTAATTCCATAAAGCCATTCCACAGTCTTGCAGTATGTGATATATATCCACATATATCAAACTTCCCATGTATTTCAAACTTTTGTTTAAAGCAAACGGCAAAAAGAGAGCCCAGATCAAAAGCCAGAAAATGCATTTTACAAGGGTTATTCTTCTTAGACAGAAGAACAATAGCTTGCTTCAGAAGCAATTCAGCAGGACATCCACCAATGTAAAGTGAGCTCTGCCATAAGGTGAATACAGCTATAATTAATCTTTTTCCTTTTTTAGATCAAATGAGTGGACTGTATACTTTGCCAACAGAACTTTTAGGTTTTGGATGCCTTCCCAGTACATTGGATGTTGGTGGTGTCCCTCAGGTGGAGTCGTTTGCCCAGTGTGCTTAACACCAATATACACACAGAGCAGAGATACTGTGGGTTTATTACACTTCATTGCAAATAACAGGCAAGCAAGGGGATGATTCTTCTGAGGAAAGGCTGAAGGAGCTGGGGTTGTTCACCCTGAAGAAGAGGAAACCTAACAGGGGACCTTACCACTCTCTGCAACTACCTAAAGGGAAGTTGTAGTCAGGTGGGGTTTGGACTCTTCTCCCAGACAACTAGCGACAGGACAAGAGGGCATGGCCTGAGGCTGCACCAGGGGAGGTTTAGGTTGAATATTAGGAAGCACTTCCTCACAGAAAGGGTGATTAGGCACTGGAATGGACTGCCATGGGAAGTGGTGGAGTCACCATCCCTGGATGTCTTTAAGAAAAGATTGGACATGGCACGGTTTAGCTGATGTCATGGTGTTGAGTTGTAGGCTGGACTTCATAATCTTGGAGGTCTTTCCTGGCCCTAATGATTCTGTGATGCTGAGCACCAGATCACAGAAATCTGTCATCGTTTATACATCTTGGGTCAGTAAATCCTTCCCATTTAATGCATATTAATAGTCTACTTTTATTGGTCGGTCCATTCCTTGCTTCGATTCAAGAATACAGCGTTCAAAGAAATCGGGGCACATGCTCTAGCAGGGGAGTCTTTTTCTAGAAGGTGGGTATCTTAAGTGAGGAGGTGTGTCACTAAGATGTTCATCACGTTATAATGAGCATCGTTTGCACAAAGTTCATCTGTAGTTAGTCTACAACCACTTTGCCAGATTTATATGGCAGGTTTAACAAGGTGGATAGACCTCCTTTTGACACTTTTCATATCTCCTGTTTTCTCTAGACTTGTGGTCTTCCAGCAGTCACCCATTCACTGTTCTACGAGATCTGTGGCTTTTCAGCTATCATTCATTCCTACCCTCAACACTGGTGCTGTTAGGAGTACTCCAGGTTGGAAGGGACCTTTGCAGGTCATCCAGTCCCAGCCTTCACTNCCCCCCCCATTTCCTCTTTGTCTTTCCTTTGTACAGTCTCTGTCTTCTACCTCATGTGCTGTTGCTGTGCAAGTGTTGAGCAGCCCTACCTTCTGTATGCCTTACCACTACATACTTGAAGACACTGTCTCATCTGTAGCCTTGGCAATAGAGCTTCTCCTGACCTCCTTGCTTTAGGCAACGTGAACCCAAATTAGCTCACCCTAGATGTCCTGCATGCATTTGCAGCACACCAGGCTCAGACAGAGTCTTGTTCTTCAGGTTTGGGCCCTCTCTGGATGCACAGCTTTTGGGGCTGAACCAGGAAGTTGCCTTCTGTCTCTCCTTACTGCCTCCATGAATGGTGAGTTTCACCTTGGCTGGTTGCCTACCAGATACCCACCAGTTTGTCAGTCACCCTCCTCCATAAGATGTGGGAGAAAGTAAGATGGGAAAGCTTGTGGGTTCAGATGAGGAGAGGGTGATCACAATTACTGTCACAGGCCAAATATACTGAGAGAAAGTTAATTTATTGCCAATTAAAAATGGAGTAGGATAATGAGAAACGAAGACCAAAAGTAAATCCACCTTTCCATCCCTTAAGCTCAGCTTCATGCCTTCAGTGATTGTTCCAACACCTTCTCAAGAAGGGCAAGGAGATGGAGAATGGGGTTATGGTCATGCCATAATGTTCTTGTCTCTGTTGCTCCTTCCTTCTTGCATAGTTCCTCTGCTCTAACATGAGTCCTTTCTACAGGGTGCAATCCTTCCAACAATAAACTGCACCACTGTGGTTCCCACCCTGGTTCCCAGATCCTATCAGAAAACTTGTCATCTTGGCAGAAAAAAATAGCGTCTCTTCCCTCAAGTGTGTCAAGCACACCAATTGGTATCATCTGCAAACACGCTGAGGGTGGACTCAATCACACTATATTATTGATGAAGACATTAAACATACTGGTCCCTGTATGGACCCCTGAGGAATACCATCTGGGCATTGTGCCGTTGACAGTGTGTCTGAGACTGAGAAGGGGTATGGCCTGTTTTTGAAAAACCTCAAGATGTAACTGTGGTTGCATCTCAGGGCATTACAAAGATTCACACAGAATCATAGAATGGTTTTGGTTGGAAGGGACCTCCAAAGGTCATCTAGTCCAACTCCCTGCAGTGAGCAGGGACATCCTCCATTAGATCAGGTTGCTCAGAGCCTTGTGGAGCCTCACCTTGACTATCTCCAGAGATGGGGCCTCAACTAGTTCCCTGAGCAACCTGTTCCAATATTCCACCACCCTCATGGTAAAGAACTTGTTCCTAACATCCAATCTAAATCTTCTCTAACTCCAAACTGTCCCTCATCCCATCACTACAGGCCTTTGGAAACAGACCCTCTGCAGCCTTCATGTAGACCCCCATCAGGTACTGGAAGGCTGCTATAAGATGTCCCTGGAGTCTTTTCTTCAGGCTGAACAACCTCAGCTCCTTACTCACAGAGTGGGGATATCACTATCTTCTGGATGTGACCATCTAGCTAATTCATTACCCACCAAACCATCCACCCATGACACCCATGTCTCTTCAACTTAGAAGGATATTATGGGGCACCATGTCAAAGGCCTTGGAGAAGTCTAGAGACATGGCATCCACTGCCCCTCCCTTGGCCACTAATGAAGTCACTGGCTTGCAGAAAGCCGCTAGGTTGGGCGGGGCAGGACTTGGCCTTAATAGAGTGATGCTGCCTTACCAGAGGTTCTAGGAAGATATCAGCCCTTTTGCCCGGTTCCAGGGCTCCTGCGAGTGCACACACAAACAGAGCATGCAAGCTCCAGCAGATGTGAACCTCGATGTGGAGTGCTGCATTTGTGCAGTGCTTTGGCTGGTGGGAGTGCTGCGGGTCCCTGCAGTTTCTGTGCTGTGGCTGTGGGCACCACTGAACAGTCCCAGACAGTTTCTCCACCTTCCCTAACAGGATCCTCCAGGTACCCTGTGCAAACTTGACTTGTGCTGGTTGTCTGCCAAGAGCAGAGTTGAAGAGGGTTCCTGAAGTGGGGGCAGCATTCCTATGTGGAGCCAAGGTGGACGGGAAGGTGGGCAAATATTCACTTAGGTGTGGCTGTCCCCCAGGGCTGCTTCTGCTGCCTCATTCCAGCCTTCAAGAAGAACCTTTGGCAGGCCCTTTCATCTTCCATCTCACTGCTTTCTGTGTTTTGTTTTTTGTTTTTTTTTTTTGCTTTCCTGTTGCTAGCACCAGGAAAGGTCAGGCACTTTGAACTTCTCTTTTGGTAGGACATGGCATCAGACACTGAGGAGGTTCCACAACAGACTGGCTCTGCTCCAACCAACACCACAAGCCAGCCATAGGTGGCACAGGGACGTGAAGCAGCAGAAGGCAACCAGTGCATCTTCTGCTTGGGCAAGATCAAGAAGGCAGCCTACATGGATGGTTGCTTCCACACCTGCTTTGGCTGCATCCAGCAGTGTGCAACCACAAGATCAGTGCGCCAATGTGCAGGCAGCCATTTGACTGTGCCCTGCACACAGTGAAGGCAAAGGACAACTACCAGCAGTACATGGTTGGCTGATCTGGCCACTGGCAGAGGCCCACAGCCACACAGAGTGTGCGCAGCACATCCTCACTGCAGCAGTACAACCCCTTGCTGGGAGAATGGGGCCTGTGGGGAATCTGCAAGGGGCACAGGACAATGCAGCTCCATAAAGTTCCACCACCTCTGCTTAGCAGCTTGCAGAGGAACATCCAGCCAGCCCACCAGATGCAGATGACCTCAGTTATCACCTGCTGGCACTGATCATGGAGGTGCTGGACTTGATGTGGAACGCATGAAGATGCAGAACCCTTTAGGGAAGGCTGTGCAAGCCCTTGACCGTCATGGGCAGAGGCCACACTGACTGGTTATTGTTGTTATTACTGTTATTATTACTACCACCATTACTCTTAAGTGCAGTTAAATGCTGTTGAAAACTTACTGCTGTATCTGTGGCTCTCTTTGACACTTCAGATCTTTTTTGCATTCTCTTGCTTACAGAGGGAGCAGGGGCCACTCTTCCTGCGGACCTAGATGACCTCCAAACAGCAGAGCCCACACCTCCAGCACTGTACCCAGCCCTGAAAGAGGCTGCCCCACAGGCAGCACTAGGCTGGAGCCTAAACAGCTGCTGAGACAGGGCCCTAATGGCCCAGATGGCTCTCATCTACTTGTAAGAGACAGAAAACCAAGGGATAAGGAGTGCAGGAGGTGTCTTAGTGTCACTAAGTGTGCAGGTGGTGGTGTTGTGTCCCAGCCCAGGCTGCTTTCAGTGCTGCACTCATGTTCCTGTTCCCCTGTTCGCTGCAGCCGAAGGCTGTTGGGACCATGGGAGGGAGCCCTTGGCCAGGGTAGCTCTGGGATCTTCATGCTCATGGCTCCTCCTTCTTGGAACATGGAGAGATGGGGATAGCTGCCTGTCCTTGAAAGGCAGGCCTACCGTATGAAGCTGGTTGTCTCCTCTGTGCAAGGACAATGCTGGCCCAAAATGAGTGGCAGAGAAAGCTATCACACACCGCTTACATAGCCCATTGGTGTACATCAGCCTTTTCACTACTGCAAATGACAGGAGTCGAGACAACCTGAACCCAGTGCTCAAATGAGACAACTCTGGATTAGCAAGAGTGGATGGAAGCCAGAGGAAATGTCCCCCTTCTTGGGATGCTGTTTAATGCTTAGCTCTCAAGAATCATTTCAATGAGGTGTAGAGTGACCCAGGGTACAACTAAGATAGAATATATCTTTACAAATGCTGTTGATACTCAAAACCTGAGATAACAAAGAAAGGTCCAGAAGGTAGTGTTGCAAGTAGTAAATTATTGGGAAACTTCACTAAGCCAGATTGGGCCATGGCAGCAATTTGACCTTATCCTTGTAGTCTGTAACTAACAATGAGTCTGCATCCTTACCACTGAAGCCTCCCCATATGTCTTTCCCAGCAGCACCTTCCAGTCCACTGCCTTCCCCCAGCATTTCTTTTGTAAGGTGTCCAGAAAGGCAACCATTGCTTGTAAGACTGCCAAATAGACTTGTCAACAGGTCCTTTTGCTGTCATGTCCCAAAATTTTTAAAAATCCACAAATGTATGGATTTGTGGAATGGAATACTTCTTAAATGGGTGAATTTCTCTCAACAATGTTTATGGCCTTGACAGCAAAACCTCTTGTGATTTGTGTGTGCTAAAGATGTGTGTAAGTGTGTCAGACCTTTGAACGTGTGCAGCACTGTTCAGTCAGAGCTGAGATACTAGTACATCACTATCTCAGAAGTTTCTGACTGTTAGCAAGTTATAATTCCATAAAGCCACGATGGAGCCTTGTAGTATGTGATGTACATCCACAGAGTACTTCAACCTTTTCTTTAAAGCAAACAGCAAAAATGGAGCCCTACCCAAAAGCCAGAAAATGTGTTTTATGAGGGTGGTTCTCCTTAGATTTTTCTTCATAGAACCCCGGGCTCTGACCCAGTCCCACTGTTCCAGGGCTTCTGTAAAATGCACACACACAGAGCATGCAAGCTCCAGCAGATCTGTGGACCTTGACAGGGACAGGACACTGCCTTTGTGCAGTGTTTTGGCTGGTGGGAGTACTGCAGGTCCTATGCCATGGCTGTGCTCTGGCTCTGTGTATCACTGAAGATTCCCAGACAGTTTCTCCATCTTCCCTAACAGCATCCTCCAGGTATCCTGTGCAAACTTGACTTGTGCTGGTTATCTGCCAAGAGCAGAGTTGAAGAGGGTTCCTGGAGTGGGGGCAGCATTCCTATGTGGAGCTGGATGGGAAGGTGGACAAAGGATTCACTTAGGTGTGGCTGTCTCCCAGGGTTGCTTCTGCTGCCACATTCCAGCCTTCAAGAAGACCCTTTGGCATGCACTTTCCTCTTCCATCTCACAGCTTTCTGGAGTTTTCTTTGCTTTCCTGTTGCTAGCACCAGGAAAGGTCAGGCACTTTGAACTTCTCTTTTGGTAGGACATGGCATCAGACACTGAGGAGGTTCCACAACAGACTGGTTCTGCTCCAACCAACACTACAAGTGAGCAGCAGCTGGCAGGGCAGTTTGAAGCAGCAGAAGGCAACTACTGCACCATCAGCCTGGGCCTGATCAAGAAGGCAGTCTACGTGGATGGATGCTTCCACATCTTCTTTGGCTGCATCTGGTGATGTGCCTTTTTTTTTTTTTTTTTTTTTTTTTTTTTTTTATTCACTATATGATGACTGGTATCTTGAAGTGGGGAATTGCTTTATTATTCTAAAATTATTTTCTCCTGAATAATCTCCCATACTGTAGTGGTGGAGGTATTTCTCTGACCCTCCTGCTGACTACTGAAAGATGTATGTGAAGTTAAAATTGTGTCCTTCCTGCTCTTTCCTATCAGCCAATGCTTGGGTGATTTCCCCTTTGTTTGCAGTTAATCCATGAGATGCTCTTTCTCCTCCCACACACTGAATAACTGGCTGAGATAAGATCTGTGTCTGGTTTCTTTCTTTTACTCTCTTCTCTCTCTTTTGATAGTGGAGGACACTCTTACTTTTTATGTGGAACTGGAAGCCTGCCCTGTTATTTCCTGTCAGAAGCATGAAAAAAGATGCCTCTTACCCTTTGCCAAATTCAAACTCTTTTCTGGGTTGATGAAAAGCTCAACATGAGCCTGCAGTGTGCACATGCAGCCCAGACAGCCAACCGAGTCCTAGGCTGCATCAAGAGAAGCGTGGCCAGCAGGGCAAGGGAGGGGATTCTGCCCCTTTACTCTGCTCTCGTCAGACCCCACCTGGAGTACTGTGTGCAGTTCTGGAACCCTCAGCACAGGAAGGACATGGAAGTGTTGGAGCGGGTCCAGAGGAGGGCCACAAAGATACTCAGAGGGCTGGAGCAGCTCTCCTATGAGGACAGGCTGAGAGAGTTGGGGCTCTTCAGCCTGGAGAAGAGAAGGCTTCGAGGGGACCTGATAGTAGCCTTCCAGTATCTGAAGGGGGCCTACAGGAAGGCTGGGGAAGGATTATTTACAAGGTCCTGCAATGACAGGACAAGGGGCAATGGGCTTAAACTGGCAGAGGGGAGATTTAGACTGGATGTTAGGAGGAAGTTCTTTACAGTGAGGGTGGTGAGGCACTGGAACAGGTTGCCCAGGGAGGTTGTGGATGCTCCCTCCCTGGATGTGTTCAAGGCCAGATTGGATGAGGCCTTGAGTAACCTGTACTAGTGGGAGGTGTCCCTGCCTATGGCAGGGGGTTGGAACTAGATGATCCTTGAGGTCCCTTCCAACCTTACCATTCTATGATTCTATGATTCTGTCTCCAAGGAGAAATCATTTGAAAAGGAGTAACTGATGTCTCCACAATTCTTGAGACTTTTCTTGCTACATATAGGATCTAATACAGCACCACTCCAACTTTCAAGGCCTCTTTATCTGTCAGAATATTCACTCGTGCCTCTGGCATTTATGCAGATGTTCCATCTTCTGTCCTTGCCCACCACTTTTTCTCTTGCCAGAGAGACTATTCACAGGTCTGTTTTCTAGAACAGCAGCATGCACTTCAATGCTTTCAATTTCATGTAATTCGCTCTTTTAACCTCTCCCCAACATCTGTGACATATTATTATGTACTGTCAGGACCCAGGCAAGCGAACAGAAAGGAGTCCCAGCGTCGGAAGCTCAGGTGGACAGCTTCACCCCTGAGGTCTGGGCAGGCTTTTTCAGTAGTAAACCAAATACGAATATCCTGCTGCAGTGGCTGCAGCGGGAGCGATGGAACATCTGCAGCCATCAGATATTCTATATCTGCAGGTAGGAAGCAGCTGTCATGGAGACCACTGTCGGCTACCTGTGCCTTTGGGGTCTGGACGAGATGACGGTGTCCAGCCTGGACATAGGCATGGGACCATGATTCGTGCTCCAGCTCATGGCCGCCGCCGTGCTCCCCTGAGGCAGGGATCTCCTCGGCCAGCGCACGCCCCTCGCTGCCCTGCAGCCAGCCTCAGCCTCACCGCCTCCCGTGGGGAAATTCCTGCTCCACGCGAGGCCATCTCCATCTGCCCCTCAGACTCCGACCCAGAGGAGAAGAGCCCGACACCGGAGACGCCCTCAGCCTGCAGCCGCCCCAGCAAAACAGAAATATCCTCCGCCGGAGCCGGGGCAGGCGATAGCAGCTCCCTCTGCCGTCCGCTCACAGGCAGGGTAGAGGCCGCTCTTCCGGTGGGATCCAACCCCCACCACTGTCCCCAGCCCCGCAAGAGGTCGCCCAGCTGGCGGCACTAGGCGGGACTGACAACGGCTGCTGAGGCGCGGCTCAAACGGCCAGTGGCCTCCATCTATTTGTCACAGACAGAAATCAAGCAGGATGCGTTCCGGTATCACTGAAGGTGCGGTTGCTGTTGCTGTCCCCACCCAGGCTGCCTTCGGGGCTGCGTCCACCTCCCCGCTCCGCTGCCCGCTACAGCCCGGGGCTCTTCGGGCCGTCTGGAGGGAAAGGAGCTGTGACCGCTAAGCATTCATATGGGAAGGGGCTGGGATTTTCATGCCAGCGGCTTCTCCCTCATCACAGTAAGATGTCTCGGCAGGAGATTTCTACATCACGCCACTGTTGCTTCCTGTGTAGAAGCTACACAAGCTTGGAACACCAAATAAAGGGATTTCAAGTCGTCTTCCCACGATCTGATCCACAAATATTTCAGGGCGATGAAGTTTATTTCTTCTGACAGAAGAAAAAATGAAGGAGTGCTGGTAAAGAGCCTTACAGACCAGATGCACATATTTGAAGATGTCTGTAGCAAGCCGTAAAATACCATCTTTTGTGGGAGGAAGAGTCTGTAGCATCTAGTTGGAGAAACCCTGTGAGAAAGGCTGTGCTGGTACTTATCTCAGGTAACCATTCAAGGCCACCGGGGAGGGTTGGAGCCTGGACAAAGAATTGGAAAATACCTATGTTAATGAACTACAAGAAATAATTGTAATAGGCCTGCCTCTTATTATGAATATGCATGCTCTTGTAACA
>VWZE01013079.1:41785-57136 GCA_013396675.1 Eubucco bourcierii | reverse complement strand
CCTGAAGGGAGGTTGTAGCCAGGTAGGGTTGGGTTCTTCTGCCAGGCAATGAGAGGACAGAGTCTCAAGTTGTGCCAGGGGAGGCCTAGGCTGGATGTTAGGAGGAAGCTCTTGCCAGAGAGAGTGGTTGGCATTGGAATGGGCTGCCCAGGGAGGTGGTGGAGTCACTGTCCCTGGAGTTGCTGATGCAAAGTCTGGATGGGGCACTTAGTGCCATGATCTGGTTGATTGGCTAGGGCTGGGTGCTAGGTTGGGCTGGATGAGCTTGGAGGTCTCTTCCAACCTGCTTGATTCTATGATTCTGTGATCCTATGGTTCAGTGGTTCTATGATTCTATGACATGGCCTTTGGGACACTGCTTAATAGTCATAACAGGTCTTAGCTTGAAGGTTGGACTTGGTCATCTTAGAGGGGCCTCTTCCAACTAAAACAATTTTATGATATTTGGCAAAAGAAGTCTGTATTTTTGGGCTTGGAGGTCACTGTCTGTAAACCTCATGCTTACTGTCTGTAAACCCAGCTAGCACTGGGTCAGAGAAATTTTGCTTCCTTATGAATATTTTCAAGATGAGCAGAAATTGCTGACGATGAAACATGGTGAAACCCACTTCTTTGAGAAATATCCACCAAATGAAAACTCTGACTCATGAAGTAATGTGTGAGAGTTTGGATCAATGACACCATTTTTGTTTTGACAATTTCAACCTGTTCCAATTCAATTTCTTAGAAATATTTTACTCTTTTTACCCTGACTTATATTCTGAGTTGAAAAAAGATTTTGACCTGAAAATTAGAAGTGGTTTTTGAGGAAGAAAACAAAATGCCACCTTTCATTATATGGTTTACATTAGAAATGTTGATAGATTGAATTTGATAGAATCATAGAATCATAGAATGGTAAGGTTGGAAGGGACCTCAAGGATCATCCAGTTCCAACCCCCTGCCATAGGTAGGGACACCTCCCACTAGCACAGCTCACTCAAGGCCTCGTCCAACCTGGCCTTGAACACCTCCAGGGAAGGAGCAACCACAACCTCCCTGGGCAACTTGTGCCAGTGTCTCACCACCCTCACTGCAAACAACTTCCTCCTAACATCCAGTTTCAATCTCCCCTCTGCCAGTTCAAACCCATTGCCCCTTGTCCTGTTATTGCAAAACCTTGTCAATAGTCCCTCCCCAGCCTTCCTGCAGGCCTCCTTCAGATCCTGGAAGGCTACTCTAAGGTCTCCTGGAAGCCTTCTCTTCTCCAGGCTGCAGAGCCCAAACTCCCTCAATCTGTCCTCATAGAAGAGCTGCTGCAACTCTCTGAGCCTCTTCATGGCCTCCTCCGGACTGACTCCAACACTTCCATGTCCTTCCCGTGCTGAGGGTTCCAGAACTGCACGCAGGACTGCAGGTGGGGTCTGAGGAGATCAGAGCAAAGGGGCAGAATCCCCTCCCTTGCCCTGCTGCCCACACTGCTCTTGTTGCAGCCCAGCACTCAGTTGCTGTCTGGGCTGCACTCACACTGCAGCCTCATCTTGAGCTTTGCATCAATCCAGATCTCCAGATATTTTTCCTCAGGGCTGCTCTCAGCCATTCCCCACCCACCCTGGAGTTGTGCTTGGGATTGTGGCTACCCAGGTGCAGAACCTTACACTTGGCCTTGTTGAATGTCATGAGTTTGGCCTGGGCATACCTCTGCAGCTTGTCCAGGTCCCTCTGGATGGATCCCTGCTCTCTAGCAATTTGACTGTGCCACACAGTTTGGTGCCATCTGCAGACTTGCAGAGGGTGCACTGATTCCTGATTCCTCTGTCCATGTCACTGTTCTTACTGTTGATACTGTTCTTTAGTTTGTTCATATGGGCAAAAAAAAAAAATCATGAAAAATTCCCAGTTGCTTCTATTATCTCCCATTCCTTCTACTACAAGGCAGCCATAAGCAGTCACCAGGTAAAAGGACCTGTCTACCTAATTTATAAATGCTCTGACAGATTCCTTTAAGTTAAAATCAACCATGAGGAAGTCTTACTGTTCCTCCTGAGATGATCCTTGCTGTGCCATCTGTAGTTGAAGTTAAAAAAACAAAAAATGCAGCAAGTGGAGCTATGAGTCCCTTCATTGCTCGGGCACATTACCCTTTCTGCATCATCTAAAAGTTGTCATTCTGCACTGTCTGACAGCACCATCTGGTCCAGAATATAATATCTCAGATATGGTCATTTCTAGAGCTAGATGTGCTTGCTGCCACCACACGTAACATGAGCGGGTTTTGCCTTTGTGCTGTACCTTCTGAAATTGTAATGCTGATGCTGTGTCTTTGAATGGTCCAAGAAAAAAAAAATAAAAAAAATATCCAAACTCTCAGACTGCTTAAAGAGGAGCAATGAATAATTCACAGCAGAAACCAAGAGAAGCAAACAAATGGAAGTCAATGGGCACCTCCTCATTTGCTGGGAAAGGAGGAGACGCAGAGTGTGCGTTGCTGTCGCTTTCAGAGAGTTTAGAATAACCTTTGCCAGCTGTGGAGAACTCTGGGGAGCTCTGTTAGCAGTGGCAGATCATTTAAGGGATCACTGGCTCCATACCACCTCTCCTTAATGTGTCAGCCAGGAATGACCTGTAGCACAGAGATCGCTCTCTACAGGTGCAGTCTTCTGGGAATCATAATCACGGGATACGAGGCCAGTAGCTTCAGTTGGAATTGCACAGCGTATTTCAGACTGGGCTAAATCTTATCTAATTAATTAGAAAAATAATGGAATAGTTTTTAATAGAGCTTTTCCCATTAGCAGCTGGGGGAACTTGAGTCTGGGAGATGAATGGAGAAATTCAGTGGAAGGCTCATACTGCCTTGCGCCACTCTCTGACAAAAAGCATCCATAAATCTGGTTTTATGTGGTGGTAGCAATAAGCTTCTGACTGCTTTGTCTCATTAAAGTTGTGGAAAGAAATTGGAATGTGTCCCTAGCCTGTGAAACTAGGCCCTCTACCTGTAAATTATTAAACCTTGTGTGTGTCAGGTGTGCTCAGAGAGGAATGAGCCAAAGAACAGAGAGGAATAGAGGTTACATCGTTAGGTGTAGGAAGCAGAAAAGAGAGTAGATGAAAATGATCACATTTTTGGTTTGCTGCAGCTTTCTTTGGTTATTAAGAAGCATGGAATACCAAATGCAAGGTCAGGGTGACACAGTGCTAGGCAAATGCAGCTGAGTGAAATGGGGCACTGATTGTGAAGGAACACTCAGGGAGTCATGCTCAGTCCTAAGACATCATCTTTTCATCGTGCTGGATATATGAAGAGATGCTTGCCAGCACTGTACACATGACCCAGATTTATGGGGGTAAATACTGGTTCTGCTGGCATGCTGGATGCTCATCAGCAATGACTTTTCCACAGTGTTGCTGTGTCCTGATGACTCCACCTTGAATAACTCTCTTGGCAAGTGTCGTTTGCTACCATGAGTTGCAGGAACCCACTCTTGATTTGTTGGGGGTGTCAGGTTGACCCTGGCACCTCCATGCATCACAGAGCACCATACACAACTCTCCTTCAGGTTGTATTTGAAATGGGTTTTAGGCAATCAAAATCTGATTTGCCTGGACTCCACATTACACCTTTGACTGCTTTTTTTTTTTTGAGGTAGACTGAATGTGTGCTTTAGTACTTGCACAGTGTGTGAGGACAAAAGTAAGATTCAAACAGTTAAACAAAAATAGAAGTAGTTAAATGTGAAAAATCAGGGTAACTGAGGGTCTGATAAAAAAATGAAACAAACCTAGGCATCCAGTGTCAAACTGGATTGTAGGCATTGGACAATGAAGAGCCCAGAATGTGATTGCTTCATAGCAGAAGTCTGAACAAGGCTGTGCCCTTGCATTGTTATCTTAAAGGTGCTCCAGAACAATGGCAGTCGTCTACAAAGAGATGAGTCTCTATAGCATACCACAGATTTAGCCATTAAGTGCCATTGGGAGTGATACTGTTACTCCTAGGAAAAGTGCCATTACTGCCCATAGAGAAAACAGTCAAATGCCTCCATTTATCTCCTGTGTGGTGTTATTTAGTAATCCCTTTCTTTTCTGCTTCAAAATCTAGAATAAATGAGGCACGACTGGGAGGTGGAATACAGGGACTGACTGTTCTGAAGCTTTTGGAGAGAGGCATGGCAGAGGCAGCTTTAAGCTGCCTGGGAATGGCAGTGCTCTGAAGGGCATAGTTAGCTGGCCCAGTTTCTGGCAGCAAACGGAGGGCATTTGTACTACACATCCTTCACCACGATGTGTCAGCTCAGGTTTGAAGCTCTTATGGCCTGGCCGAGCATGGCTTTGCTACAGTTCCACATGCATTTTGTTTACTTGAAGCCATAACAGCAAGACAAACTCCTGCCATTATAAAATTTTCATGGACATGACAAACGCAGAAATATTCCTTTAATACATGAGTGTGAGGCAATTCCTAACGCTGTGTGAGCACGGAGAGGCTGAGTGACCAGTGGCAGAGCCAACTCTGGCAGTGTGATTCATTCCAGGCATTAAATCCTTATAGCTCTCCCGCATCCCCAAATCAAAACCCCATGCTTGTGACATTGCTCACCAGACACGGAGAGTAGCATGATCGTTTTGGAAGTTCAGTCTCGCCTGCAGGCAAGAACTTGTCCCATCGTAGCAGAAACAAAAGCTGCACAGCAGGACCTTGGCTATTGGGAACAGCAGCAGGAATTGTCCTCTTTAAACAACAGCTCTTTCTGTCTGGGTTTAAATGTGGGTATTTCATTTTTATGAATGTCATTCTCAGCTCTTTCTGTATCAACCTAGATACATAATGAGCATAATCCCTCCTGGCAAATAATGAGAATTACAGTGCCAGGCGAAGTATTCACGAGTTGGAAATGTTTTACACGGTTACTGTGAATAACAGGGAACAGGGAAATGAAATTACATCCATTTTCTCCAGATTGACCTTTTGATTACTTAAGTAACACCTCTAACAAGTGTAGCATCTGAAGGGGTACTTTGTGTGATAGGAGATGTTGCAGCTCAGGCAATGATCCCAGGATCTTCAGCTGTACTACCCTTCCTTGTGCTCCCTCTGCTCCCAAGCTATTACTTGCTAAGACAAATATGCCAGGCCAGATGAAAAGACCATAATGGGTCAGAATGTGAATGAACATGAGGTTTTATAAAACACATCAGCACAGTGATAACTTTTCTTAAGAATGCACAGTCCCTTAATGACAGAACTGTAGCTGTCAGGGCCACAGCCACAAAACCAATTTGTCAATAGATTACATTTACACTTCTGGCATCTGGCTACCACTGGTTGGATGCTTTATAAATATAGAGATAGATAAATTAGGTAGATTAAATAGATAGATGTAGGATGTTTGAGCTGAATAGCCATGAACCCTTACTTAAGGGATTTATCCTATAAATTCTTGTGCAGCAGATTACTTTGTACTGATGGCTTATAGCTATCCAGGCTCTAAATCAAAGAGCTATTGGCTTGCATGAGGGATGAGGCATGAATCATGTTATGTTATAAGGAAACACATAATACCCAGTTGTTCATTTTTTAATTTGCTACATGAGGAAAAAGAAACTCTTCATTCTCTGACTTCAATTCTGTAATGAATTGCAAAATGGCAGAAAGAGGTATAAAGATCTTTAGTCTTTGGCATTAAATAGGCTTTAAGGTTTTCCTGATGAACCATTAGTGCCTGCAGGCTACACACTGCCTCAGTGGGATTCTGGTGCACTCATTTGCTATACTGCACTCAAGTAGAGTAACCCTTGTGTAGCTTACATGCAGCAACCACTCTGCAGGCAGTGGGATGCTCTGATCTCAGCCCATTTGTATAGGAATAAAAGAGAATATTTAGAGGACTCGGGTCAGAAATCACAGTAGTATGTACATCAGTAGCCCTTCTGCTGTTTGTATGAATTTCAAACTGGTAGCACAGAGATAAACTGGGCTTGGTCCTTTAACAAGTTGACAAGACAAGGGGAAACGGCCTCAGGTTGCACCAGGGAAGGTTTAGGTTGGAGATTAGAAGAAACTTACTCCCTGAAAGGGTTCTTGAACACTGGCACAGGCTCCTCATGAAAGTTGTTGAATCCCCATCCCTGGAGATTTTTAAGAGGCAGAGATGTGGTGCTGAGGGACATGGTTTAGCACCAGCCTTGGTTGAGTAAGAGAATGCTTGGCCCTGATGACCTTAAAAGGCTTTTCCAACCAAAATGATTCTATGAGTAGGGAAAAGAACAGTTGTGGAGGAGTGACAGCAAAGCCCAGACATGAAATCTTACCAAGGAATTCTATGGAATATTTGTTTAATCCTGAGGATTATTTGATGTCCTTGTTCATTTTTGTTGTGTGCTAAGCATAGATTTTGCAGGTTTCATCTCTCTGCTTTTTATATGTTGGAAAAAGGCCTTATGAGTCTTTGGTTATTCACAGTCTGTTTCTGTGGACCTGTGTGAGGGTAAAGATGGCCATGCCTCTCAGCACTATGCTCCTGTGCTCAGTTTCTAGACCTTGTCCTATCCACCACTTTGTCCTGTACCCACAAGCCCTGCCTTTTTCACAGTATCACAGTATCACCAGGGCTGGAAGAGACCTCAAAGATCATCAAGTCCAACCCATTACCACAGATCTCAAGTCTAGACCATGGCACCAAGTGCCACGTCCAAATGCACCTTGAACACCTCCAGGGATGGTGACTCCACCACCTCCCTGGGCAGCCCATTCCAGTAGCCAATGACTCTCTCAGTCAAGAACTTTCTCCTCACCTCCAGCCTAAACTTCCCCTGCCACAGCTTGAGACTGTGTCCTCTTGTTCTGTCACTGGCTGCCTGAGAGAAGAAGGTAACCTCCTCCTGGCTACAAGCACCCTTCAGGTAGCTGTAGACAGCAAGAAGGTCTCCCCTGAGCCTCCTCTTCTCCAGGCTAACCAATCCCAGCTCCCTCAGCCTCTCTCCATAGGGCTGTGCTCCAGGCCTCTCCCCAGCCTCGTTGCCCTTCTCTGGACACGCTTAAGCAGCTCAATGTCCTTCTTAAATTGCTTTGCCATGAGGAGAAGCTTGAGTCTTAACTTGTGCTTGTAACTTACCCACCCCAGGTGTTCTGCTGCTAATTTTGTACTTACCCAGACAGAAGCAATGTTCAGGGAATTGTCTCATCTGTGGAACAAAATAATTCCCCCAGTCTCAAGTTTTTTTGTAGACTTGAGGTGAATCTTTCCTCTTACAGTATGATAATATTCCATAATGTAGGTGTAACTAGCTGGAGCAGCTGGTGTGACTGCGTGAACAGCTGATGAGTGACAAAAATGTATTTTAGGTTGTTTACAGTTTGCAAGACTGCTCCAAAACTTCACGGTATATTAAAATTAATATTTTCAAGCAAACTTCTCCTTTTCCTTGAAATACTTTATTCATTCTTTCCTCCATTATTCTCAGATGAAAAAAAAAAATACGCTGATTGCTTCATAAATGATTCATTGCTTACATCAAATTGTTAAATATTTTCCTTTCTGTCTTTATCACATGCCTATAGCTAAACTGCATCTATAGGGGGCTAATTTTCAGAATAAGCTTTCAGTTTGGGAATTTGTGTTATTTGCATTGATATAGGTTGGGCACTGAATCCTTTATTCAGTAAAGCTTCTTAGAGAACACTGCAAACGTTTGCTAATTAAGCAGCATAACAGTCTTAAGCCCACAAAATTAGCAATATATAATTAATTGAGTGAGCTGTTACTCATTAGTGGAAGCTTGATATGAAGCATTGCAGCAGTGTAAGTGGCCAGCTGAGGAGGAAAGAAATTGTGCCTTGCTGAAATTGTCTTGGTCAGATTGGTAACAGAACTGAGTGGTGAAACAAAACTGGAGAAGTGCAGAATTAGGTTGGACCTTAGGAGGAAGGTTTTTATCAGGAGGGTAGTGGAACAGGTTGTCCAGAGAAGTGTTTGAG
Organism: Eubucco bourcierii; assembly: GCA_013396675.1. Classification (NCBI taxonomy): domain Eukaryota; kingdom Metazoa; phylum Chordata; class Aves; order Piciformes; family Ramphastidae; genus Eubucco; species Eubucco bourcierii. The sequence goes on along the minus strand of VWZE01013079.1, from coordinate 49,179 downwards.
GCTCCATCCTTGGAGATCTTCAAGGTCAAGCCCAACAAGGCTCTGAGCAACCTGATCTAGTGAAGGATGTCCTTGCTTACTTCATGGGTGTTGGACTGGATGACCTTTGGAAGCCTCTTCTGACCCAAACCATTCTGTGATTCTGTGACTGCTATGTAGTCTTACATCTATACCCAAAGACAATAAAGACAGTGAACAAAGAAACAGTGCTGTCAGCAGGACCAGGGGAGTCATTATGGCCCTGGACTCAGCACTGGTGAGGCCACACCTTGAGTACTGGATTAAGTTTTAAGACCCTTACTACAAGAATGACATTGAAGAGCTGGAGTGAGTCCAGAGAAGGCCAACAAAGCAGGGAAGGATCTGAAGAAGAGCTGTTGTGAGGAGCAGCTGAGGGAACTTGGGTTGCTTAGTCTGGAAAAGAGGAGACTGAGGGGAGATCTCATTGCTCTCTACAGCTCCCTGAAAGGAGGTTGGAGTCATGTGGGGGTTGGTTTCTTCTCCCTAATATCAAGAGATAGAATGAGAGGAAAGGACCTCAGGTTGCATCAGGGAAGGTTGAGACTGAGTGTTAGAAGAAAATTCTTCCTTGAAAATGTTGTCAGGCCCTGGAACAGGCTTCCCCAGGAGGTGGTTGGATGATCTTTGGAAATCTCCTCTGACCCTTTTCTTCTTCTCTTTTCTCTCTTTCACTCTTCCTCTCTTTTCAATCCCTGGAGGCGTTGAAAAGAGGCAGAGATATGGTGCCGAGGGACGTGGTTTAGAACCAGCCAGTTAGATATTGGTTGAGCCTGACAATCTTAAAGGGTTTTTCCAATCAAAACAGTTCTGTGACTCTATGGAATTCACTTCTGTTCTCCTTTATTGAAGTGGCATCGGCTGAATGTTGTTATGATGTTGGTAAGAGTAGGTTCTACATGCTTCAAAAGCATCCAGCTGTTCTTCCAGTGATGGTCTCAAGTGGCCATGACTGATGGGCTGGAGGTCATCTTCTTCAGCATTCAGCAGGGTTACATAATCTGAGAAATACAGCTTCTAGAGGAGTGAGAGGAGTGCCAGATTTTCAGGAGCTCAAATTTCAGATGATCCACTCAGAGTGGTGAGATTTATTTTGCTCACTTAGCTCCACTTTTAATATACACAGAATCAGTCTCCATGACCCCAGCATCATTACTCTGGAAGATTAGTAGTGGCACACAGTAGAGTAACAGATACACTGAGGTTAGAAATCTGTTCCTCCTCAACCAAAACATTTTCATCAGTCTTTCTGCATTTCTCTTACATTTCTCATCAGCTTGAAAGCAGGAAGAATGTGGCATATAATTCATTACATATTTTCTCTGTTCAGTTATCAGGATCTTTCTATGTACTTTCCAGTGTATGTGTATGTGTGTGCACATATATATATATATATTTTATTTTAAATATGACATTAAAATTCACATCTGTTTGAAAAGGAACATAAAATCCACTCAAAGGACAGATTTACAGAATCTGAAAGCAAATTTCAAACACTCAACTGTCACCAACCACCCGTTGCAAGGAGTATAAATAACTCCCCTTTAATATATGAAGAATTGGGAGGGGAAAAGCAAAAGATATTTGCATTGCAAGAAAACTCCAGGTGCTCCTAGAGTTATTTGGGACACTTTCCAGTTGACAATATGGAAATCCTGTCACTCAGGCCAGCAAGCTTGTTGCTATGGGGACACAATAGCAGCAGCATTTGACAAGTTGGCAGTTGTTGGAGTTGGCAGAGAGAGAGAGAGAGTGAGAGAGGGGCTGTTGGATGAGTTCAGGTGGGTGTGTATGAGGGATGGATGGGTGGTTGGGAAGTGAAAAACTGAAAACCACTGTGAAATTCTTCCAGTCTTACAATCTCTCCCTCACATATGCCCTTTTTTTTTTTTTTTTTTTTTTTTTTTTTTTTTGGGTACAGTGTACCTGCTTAAGAAGCTTAACATCTTTGAAACAAGTTGAAGAGAAGACCCACACTCAGATATGAGCTAGCTGTGTATCCATCCTGGGATGGAGATGCATTGAACTGCAAAAAAATTATGCAAAAGCTGGCTAAGAGATAAAGCTGCAGAAAAAGCCAGTATGATTTTGGCTGTTCCCTCTGAGGAGTCATATCATAAACCAAGGAGATTATAGTTCCTCTGTAGTTCAGATGTGATGGTAGTTAGAATATTACAGCAACTGCAGCTCAGCACGTAGAAAGTCAGAGATTAAGCAGGGAGAATTTGAAAACAGGTAGCAGTAATTACCAAAAAAACTGGAGGCTGGTTTATAAAGATGAAAGAACTAACACTGCTTAAGTTGGCTGAATGTCAGATAAGATGCATGTCACTGGGCTGCTAATATTTCAAGAGCCTGAACATCAAAGCAGTTAAGGAAATATTTAGTCAAATAATAGTATTCTTGGAAGAAACTGAGGTGGAACTGAGGAAAATAAAATCCAAACTCAATACAGGGGAAAGCATCTTCCTGCTGAGTGTATTAGGTTACAGAACAATCACAGTTCCTGAGGAGGAGCTTACTCCACTTGGCTTGTCCCAAGTGACATTGGACAATGCATGGAAAATGTGCATTAGGCAGCAATGGTGCACTGTGTGACAGCTGAGAAATATATGGATCTTTCTCTTCCTAATACTGGGAGGGAGGGAGTAAAATCTGGTGCCTGCATCCGAGTGCTTTCCTAGTTGAAATAAATAAAGGTAACAAGGATTGAAAAATGATTCTTTGTCAGTGCATGAAGAATTGAAAATGTGCTATATCTGAGCAATGCACATACAGCCACAAAAACCTCTGGATTCCAATGCTGCAGGGGGGTGGAGGGTGAGAAATAGTGTCCTGGTTCAGTCGCAGATGAGGAACAATGAAGTTTCCTAACCTGCAGTGTGGCCTAAATATGTTAGTGGTTGTGGGATTGTATGGTTTAGCATCAGACTCGGTAGGGTTAGATAATGGTTGGGCTTAATGATCTTAAAGGTCTTTTCCAAACAAAATTATTCTGTGCTGCTACATTAATGAAGGTGTTTGGGAATGTTCTTCTGTTCTTCAGTTAGGAAGAAATTCTCTCCAGTGATGGTGATGAGATGTTGGAACAGGTTGTCCAGGGAGGCCGTGGACACCCCCTCCCTGGAGGTGTTCAAAGCTAGGTTGGACAAGACCTTGAGCAACCTGGGCTAGTGTAAGGTGACCCTGACCATGGCAGTGGGTTGTGGTTAGATGATCTTTAAGGTCTCTTTCAACCCAAACCACTCTATGAATTGATGAATTGCTTTTCAGGAGAATGCTGCCTTCCACTAGAAGAAAGAAACAAGGTGAAGAAGGTTTTCTATGTTGTTATGGTACAGTATGAATATTAGGCATCTTTGTTCCTCTGGGCACACTGTCTCTGCCTCCCTCCTGGTCTCTTATAATCATGCCACCCAGACTGTTTCTCTTCCCTTTGCAAATCAAAATCAATTAAAAACATCCCCAGAGGACTCAATTTTCCAAGAACCTCCATATCCACACCTCTAATTGAAGTCAATGATAGCTGCAGGCATGCGACAGCTCTGAAACTCAAGCTCTACAGAGCCAAGTAAAGAAAAACATATGGATTTTGTAGGTAATATACCATGGGAGAAATCTCTAAATAGGCCCTGAAATAATGAAGCTGCATGTTTTATGCTATAGTCCAACTTGCAATCACTAGGCCATCTCACCACAGGGGAAAAAGAAGGATATTGAGAGTTATTGAACATTGACGATCTTTGCTGCGGATCAGCTGGAAGTTATTTAGCACAGATGTTTCTGTAATTGTGACACACTGGGAAAATCCACATGCTCAATAGCCCTCAAACTTGCACTTCCATCTGTGCAGTGTGTGATGGTCTACACTGAACTGCATGTGGCCGCACTACCAAACAGGAATCCTCTCTGGCTTCAAGTCTGCTGAAAGATTTTCCTTAGCACCGTCTGCACTTCTCTTCTGCCTGTCTGTCCTCTGTGCTTCTGTGTTTAGGTGCTATGCAATTATGAAGCAGTAAGAGACGGATATGGCTAGTGAAAACAAAAAGGCGCAAAGAGGAAAAGGTCCTGGGGGTCTGGGTTGATGAAAAGCTTAACATGAGCTTGCAGTGTGAGTGTAGCCTAGAGAGCAACCAAGTTCTGTGCTGCAGCAAGAGCAGTGTGGGTAGCAGGGCAAGGGAGGGGATTCTGCCGCTTTACTCTGCTCTCCTCAGACCCCATCCAGTGTACTGTGTACAGTTCTGGTGCCCTCAGCACAGGAAGGACATGGAAGTGTTGGAGTCAGTCCACAGGAGGCCATGAAGATGCTCAGAGGGCTGCAGCAGCTCTCCTATGAGGACAGACTGAGAGAGTTGGGGCTCTGCAGTCTGGAGAAGAGAAGGCTTCTAGGAGACCTTAGAGTAGTCTTCCAGTATCTGAAGGGGGCTACAGGAAGGCTGGGGAGGAACTATTGACAAGGTCTTGTAATGACAGGACAAGGGGCAATGGGTTTAAATTGGTAGAGGGGAGATTTAGACTGGATGTTAGGAGGAAGTTGTTTGCAGTGAGGGTGGTGAGACACTGGCACAGGTTGCCCAGGGAGGTTGTGGCTGCTTCCTCCCTGGAGGTGTTCAAGGCCAGGTTGGAGGAGGCCTTGAGTGACCTGTGTTAGTGGGAGGTATCCCTGCCTATGGCAGGGCATTGGAAATAGATGATCCTTGAGGTCTCTTCCAATCCTTACCATTTTATGATTCTATGAGTCTATAACTGTGCAAAACTCAGCTGTGTGGTTAGAAAGCTCTCATGATGGGAGAATGGCTAATAGGAACCTCCCAGTGTGCTCTTAAACACAGCAGTATTTCTATTTATACTCCTAAGTCAGTTCTGAGCCATATTCATATCAACTGAAAGATAAGATTTTTATTATTACGTTAGAAGAAGAGCCTGATTTGAACCACAACAATGAAAACCTGGGTTCTGGAAAACATCTCCTCATCCTAATACCTTCTCAGCTTTTGATCACAGTCCAAAGAGTACAGGGAAAAAAAAAAAACCACCAAAACCCCACCTCTTCTGATTTAACAAACATTTTGGAATAAAAACAGTGTGTACCAATCCAGAAAATTAAAGAGGAAGACTTCCACTACCTTTGAAATTTAAATAGGCTTGAGTGTTAATTATTCATAAGTTATTTGTTCAGTCCAAGCTCAGAGTACAAAGAAAAAAGAAGGTAATCTTTCAAATTTTAGGCACATGCAACTCAGAGCAGGAAGACAAAAGTCGTTGGTACTTAACCAAGCAGGTTGAGAGTTCTCCTGTCATGTATTTTTTTTTTTTTTCTTGCCTTACTGCTGCTATGGGTCCCAGCATCTATCCCTATTCAGAGAGAGGGGAGGTGTTTCAAGCCCTTGGTTTTATAGAACTGTGTGCAGTTCCAGAACCCCCAGCACAGGAAGGACATGGAAGTGTTGGAGTGGGTCCAGAGGAGGCCACAAAGATGCTGAGAGGGCTGCAGCAGCTGTGCTGTGAGGACAGGTTGAAAGAGTTGGGGTTCTTCAGACTGGAGAAGAGAAGGCTTCGAGGGGACCTGATAGTAGCCTTCCAGTGTATGAAGGGGGCTACAGGAAGGCTGGGGAGGGACTATTGACAAGGGCTTGCAATGACAGGACAAGGGGCAATGGGTTTGAACTGGCAGAGGGGAGATTTAGACTGGATGTTAGGAGGAAGTTGTTTGCAGTGAGGGTGGTGAGACACTGGCACAGGTTGCCCAGGGAGGTTGTGGCTGCTCCCTCCCTGGAGGTGTTCAAGGCCAGGTTGGAGGAGGCCTTGAGTGACCTGTTCTAGTGGGAGGTGTCCCTGCCTATGGCAGGGAGTTGGAACTAGGTGATCCTTGAGGTCCCTTCCAACCTTACCATTCTATGATTCTATGATTTTATAGCTCTGTGCGTTGTTTTGAAGCTAATTAGAATATTTTAATGCGATAAATTAATGTGATAAATATTTTAATGTGATAAATTAGTTTATGTACTGTGAAAAGAAAACAATACGATGTCTATTCCACTCAGAAGTTTGCTTAGACATTAAAAACAAGGACAGAAAATAGATAAGGCAGTCAGAGTCTCTCATTGGCTTCTGCTGTATTAACTGCTTCTGCCTCACCCTGCACATAACCCAGGGAATAATTTCCTCCTAACCCCCTTGCCAAGTCTTCCAACTCACCTCTCACATAAGGCAGGCTCTGGGATGGAGGTGGAAAGAAGTTGGAAGGGTGGTTGGGAGCTCCTCTTGGGCACTCTGACTGCTTGGAGAGTTTTTGTGCTTCTGTATTACTTTTAACTTGCATATTTCTGTATATAGTTGTAAATGTTTGTGATGTAAATACCTGCTTGCACATGGTGCTAAGCTGTGAATATAAAGATGCATTCTTTACCTCCCAGCTGGCTGGGTCTAGTCTGGGTGAATTCCTTATTTTGGGCTGTGGGTGTGTGTAACTCCCAGAACCACTACACTCTGATAGCAGGGTGGGATGTAATTTTTTTTTTGTTTCTCTAAGGTAAGGCCCTGCTCTGCAGCTTTTCCTTGTGATGACCTTAGCCACTTTGTTTCTATAGCAGGTCGTTGAACTGGGAATTACAGCAGTGCCTACAACAGGACTGTGCAGACTCAGGGTTCCTGTTGTGAGGCCATGCTGAAGCGTGCAAGAGAGTTGCTGCATTCTGCATTTAACCAAAACTCTTCGGCCTTTGAGAGATAAAAGGAAAACTATCTCACTTCTGAAGCAGACTGTGATCACATCCAATTATCTGGAACATCCAAAGAATTTTCTCCTGCAGAAACCTGGCATATTAACATCAGTGTTTTAATTTTTGCTAGAAATACCACGGGCTCTAGAACTGTCAGGGCATCCTCCTTCCTTCCTAATTCTTTTATAATTCCTTCCTTCCTTCCTAATTCCTTCCTTCCTTATTGCTTCTTTCCTAATTCCATCCTTCCTTCCTAATTCCTTCTTCCTTCTTAATTCCTTCTTCCTTCTTAATTACTTCCTAATTCCTTCCTTCTTAATTCCTTCCTAATTACTTCCTTCCTAATTACTTCCTTCCTTCTTATTTCCTAATTCCTTCCTTCCTAATTACTTCCTAATTCATTCCTTCTTTCTTAATTATTTCCTAATTCCTTCTTTCCTTCTTAATTATTTCCTAATTCCTTCCTTCCTAATTCCTTCCTTCCTTAGTCCTTCCTAAATCCTTCCTTCCTAATTCCTTTCTAATTCCTTCCTTCCTAATTCCTTCCTTTCTTATTCCTTCCTAAACCCTTCCTTCCTAATTCCTTCCTAATTCCTTCCTTCTTTCCCTCCTTCCTTCCTTCCTAATTCTTTCTTAATTCATTCCTTCCTTCCT
>VWZE01013079.1:22547-41360 GCA_013396675.1 Eubucco bourcierii | reverse complement strand
CCCTTCCCTTCCCTTCCCTTCCCCATTCCTTGTGTTCTGTTCTGCTCAGCTTCATCAGGCTCTGAAGGAAAGAGCTGACTGTGCATCAGTGCTGGAGAACCAACATGCTTCTGGGGTGTGTTTTGTGCCCCTCTTGAATCCAGCTACTTCTGTTCATTTAGGTTCCTCGTTGGTAGAGCTGCAGGTGGATGTACAGTGTGTAGCCATGCAGCAGCACCTCACATCTGTTACTCTATTTACATCACATCTTTCTCTCAAAAGGCAGAAAGGGTTTGTGCTGCCACACAAAATATTGAGGTTCTTCCTTCTCTGACAGCAAGTGGAACTTTCTACCTAAAGTGCACCAGGAGAGTCTTAGCACACAAGCATGCTGAGGAATGGCTAAATTGTGTATGCTAAACTTAACATCTCCAGAGAATCTTTGAGGATGAAGGCTGCCATGTTCTCCATTTTCACATCCTTCCCTGGATGAGATTCTCAAGGTTAAATTCATGATGCCAGGCCTTCCTTTTTCCCTTTCCTTAAGTTTTTATGATCTTCTTTTGGGATTTATTTTTTTATCTCTCTGAATTTTTGGTTTGTTTTTTTGTTGTTTTTTTTTTTTTTTAAATGACTTTGGGAAGGCCTTAACAATATATGTCAAATTGTAAAAGCTGCACTGCATTGTGAACTGTTTCTCTGCTGACTCATCTGCCATAGCTAATCAAGAATTTTTGGTCTACATACTGCACCATTTCAAACCTTTTAGCAGTAAAGAAATGCTCTTTGCTCAAAAGCTTTTTAAATTATGGCACATGGTGGGTGGCTGATAAGAATTTTTATTTTTCTGAAATGGAAAAATTTGCTTGTTATTGCTATCTGGTCTCCAGTTCTATTTATCAAGTCAGAAGGTTTTTTGGGTTTTGGGGTTTTTTTTGTGTCTATTAATATTTTTCTGAGCTGGGGAAATTGTTTTCCTGTTTAGGTAGCCTCATAACTTTTCATGTTGATTCCAACAGTACCTGTTAGTGACAGACCAGCCTAGGTTATTTGTTCCTTGTCTCATGGTCACATAGAAAGACAAACCTTGATCCTAAGTCTGCATGCTTTGGCAATAAAGTTGGGGAAAGATCACCAAGGGCTTGTTCAGCACAACACATCCAGGTCAGCATAACTCCTCAGCTTGCTTTGGTGAGGAGTAAAAAAAAAAAAAGATTGCAGCATCCAGGATTTTCTAATTTTTATGCTCTCTGTGTTGCCTATCCTGAGTTTTCTGTCTTGTCCTCTCCTGTCTGAAGGTGTTTCCAGCTACTATCCACTCCAGAGGATTCACATGGCTTATGATCACTAATTTTCCTCATCATTTTGGTGTCTGGGGGAAAACCTACAGTTTGCAAATGAAGAATCTGTGCAGGCTGCTGAACGGTGAAGTCCCTGCACATCGTTTCTGAAGCAGAGCTCAAAAGCTGTACCACACCTTTCTCTTCTCAGCAGTTCTCATGCAGCTGACATCAGCAGGCAGCTCCTTCTTCCCAGGTGAAACAACACCTTCAGGTTTCACAGCAACTCTGCTGGAAGCAGAAATCAACTGCTTTAAGGACCTATATTGAATAAGGTCCTCATTTTCCAGTGATTTTCACCCATCACACAACTTTAACACTTACCAATTAACTTTCTCCTCACCAATTAACTTTCTCCTCACTGATTAACTTTCTCCTCACTGATTAACTTTCTCCTCACCAATTAACTTTCTCCTCATCAATTAATTTTCTCCTCATCAATTAATTTTCTCCTCATCAATTAACTTTCTCCATTTGGGGATTCACAATAGTAAACAATGTGATACAGAGCCGATTTAAGAATGTTACAGAGATACTGGAGCAGGTTGCTCAGAGTTCTGAATTCCTCACTGCTGGAAATCATAGAATCATAGAATGGTAAGGTTGGAAGGGACCTCAAGGATCATCCAGTTCCAACTCCCTGCCATAGGCAGGGACACCTCCCACTAGTACAGGTTACTCAAGGCCTCATCCAACCTGGCCTTGAACACCTCCAGGGAGGGAGCAGCCACAACCTCCCTGGGCAACCTGTGCCAGTGTCTCACCACCCTCACTGCAAACAACTTCCTCCTAACATCTAGTCTAAATCTCCCCTCTGCCAGTTCAAACCCATTGCCCCTTGTCCTGTCGTTGCAGGACTTTGTAAATAATCCCTCCCCAGCCTTCCTGTAGGCCCCCTTCAGATACTGGAAGGCTACTATCAGGTACCCTCTAAGCCTTCTCTGCTGCAGGCTGCAGAGCCCCAACTCTCTCAGCCTGTCCTCACAACAGAGCTGCTGCAGCCCTCTGAGCATCTTTGTAGCCTCCTCTGGACTGGCTGCAACAGTTCCATGTCCTTCCTGTGCTGAGGGTTCCAGAACTGCACACAGTACTCTAGGTGGGGTTTGACAAGAGCAGAGATGTTTAAGACCAAACTGGATGAGGCTTTGAGCCACCTGGTCTCGTGTTATGCCCATGGCAGGGGAGTTGGAACTAGATGATCTTTCAGGTCCCTTCCAATCCAAACCATTTTATGATTCTATGAAATAAAACCATGCAATCACTCAGGATGTTTTTTAAAGAGTTGATTTTTTGTTGTTGTTTGTTTCAGATTTAGTGCTTGTAAAAAAAAAAAAAAAGAAAAGAAAAAAAACCTCAAGTGGTAATTTTACAAACATCACAGAATTATTGAATGATAGCAGCCGGAAAGGACATTGAAAGATCATCTAGACCAACAGCCCTGCCAGAGCAGTTACATAGAAGTTATATTCTTACAGGGTTTAGCAGAGTCTTATTACTGAAGCTTTACAGGTGCAGAAAGTGTACATTTAATAGCTTTTTCTTTCATTACAAAATGATTGTTAAAAATCTATTCTCACAGTGATGGGGGAGTCCAGATGATTTGCAAACAACTCAGGATATCAGACAATCCTGTTCTTAGTAGAAGTTCCTCGTGGTGGGAAGCTCAGGAGAATGGCGAAATTGGCACATTATGAATCTCAAAGTTTGAAAAACTCCCAGTAAGGGTTAGATTTTCATTTCCTTGAAGCATTTCTGAAGTGGAAGTAGGTTATAGATGATACAGTGCAAGTAGACTTTAAAATGTTGTTAGCCGGTGAATCACACAGGCTGTGTGCCGCTGCTTAATGGCAATGCATATTTCTGGCTCAGCTGCATTCTTTTTCTCTCCACAAGTTCCTTCAATAAGAGCTGTGCAAAGGCAGAGATACCTCTGGTTTTTATCTTGGAGTTATTATGCATTTCTGCCTGGTACTTCTGGTTGGGGTCTCTGTTCCACAGCAGTACACTCTGATTTACTTCAGTGGCCAGAAATCACAAAATCTAAGGACCAAAAAAAAAAGAACTTAAAGAATTCAGCTCATCTCTTTTGTTTGTTTAACTGTTATTTAAAGCAAATGCTATCCTTTGGTCTTCTCTACTCTGAATTAAACAACTCATTTCCTTTACCCATTCCCCATAGGTCATATTTTTAAACCTCTGATCTATCTTTTTCTCTTTCCCCCTCTAGACTCTCTGCATTGATCTATGAGTTTATTGAAGTGTAGTGCCCAGGACCAGACACAATAGTCCATCTAAAGCCCTAGTGTTGAATAAAACATTGAAGAGAGCAGAGGGATTACTTCACATTTCCTTCCAGTCATATTCTTTCTTATACATCCTGCTGTACATATTCTGAGGCATTTTTCACAGCAGCATGACACTGCTGACTCATGCTCACTTCGTGACCCTTTGCCACCACTCATTTATTTTTTTTTAACAGAGCCATTTATATCCCAGATATTCCTCTTCCTATATTTATCTGCTTAATTAATCTTGACTAAGATTGGCAGTTCACATTTACCAGTGCTGAGTGTTGTCATAATTTCTGTCTACATCTCTGATTTATTAAAATCATCTGGAATTCTGCCCTTGGCCCCTAACATTCCTTCAGCCTCTCCCATCAAATGATATCTGAAGAATACCATTATAGACTGAAGAAACCTTTCAGATCAGCAAGGCATTTGACTCTGTCCTACATGATTGTGTGGGACAAACCCACAGTTTGGGTCACCAAACTGGAAAAAGCATGGACTTGATGGGTGGAGCACTGCTGGATAAGGAATTGAATAAGGAACATGCAGAGAGTGGTGATCAAGGGCACAATGTCCACCTGGAGATGAATGCCAAGTGACTCCCACTCCCTCAGAGGTCAGTGCTGGCATCATCTTTGTCAGTGCCATGGACAGAGGAATCAGTGCACGTTCAGCAAGTGTGCAGATGGCACCAAACTGTGTGGCACAGTCGACTTGCTAGAGGGCAGCGATCCATCCAGAGGGACCTGGACAGGCTGCAGAGCTGTGCCCAGGCCAACCTCATGAAATTCAACAAGGCCAAGTGTAAGGTCCTGCACCTGGGTAGGCACAATCCCAAGCACAACTCCAGGCTGGGTGGTGAATGGTTGAGACCAGCCCTGAGGAAAAGGATCTGGGGATCTGGGTTGATGCAAAGCTCAAGATGAGGCTGCAGTGTGCCCTGCTTAGGCCACACCTTGAGTCCTGTGTCCAGTTCTGGGCCCCTCCATTGAAGAAGGACATTGAGGTGCTTGAGTGTGTCCAGAGAAGGGCAACGAGGCTGGGGAGAGGCCTGGAGCACAGCCCTATGGAGAGAGGCTGAGGGAGCTGGGATTGGTTAGCCTGGAGAAGAGGAGGCTCAGGGGAGACCTTCTTGCTCTCTCCAGCTACCTGAAGGGTGGTTGTAGCCAGGGGGAGGTTGCTTTCTTCTCTCAGGCAAGCAGCAGCAGAAGAAGAGGACACAGTTTCAAGCTGTGCCAGGGGAAGTTTAGGCTGGAGGTGAGGAGAAAGTTGTTGCCTGAGAGAGTCATTGAGTGCTGGAATGGGCTGCCCAGGGAGGTGGTGGAGTCAGCGTCCCTGGAGGTGTTCAAGGCAGGTTTGGACGTGGCACTTGGTGCCATGGTCTGGTCTTGAGGTCTGTAGGAATGGGTTGGACTTGATGATCTTTGAGGTCTCTTCCAACCTTGGTGATACTGTGATGGTTATTATAAACCCCCTCAGATAGTTATAACTCTTCACTAAGTTTAAAATGTAATCATTCCTCTTTGCAGAAAACAAACAAACAAACAGTGATGAACAGCGCCGGTAGCTTGATGAATCTACTTTGGTCATGGGGGAAAAAAATAGAGGAATAAGAAGCAAATGATTTTTTGTTTCCTTTATAAATGTCTATTACAGGTTGTTTTCAATTTTTCTTTTTATTTAGTTCATGCAGGCAACTGCCCTACTCTTCCTGCGTTTTTACATGCCATTTTATATGGAGAGTAATAATGTACAAGAGAGAGAACAAACTGCATGTGACAGATGGTAAAGGCACACTTAATGTGCTGCTGGGAAAAGTATTGCAGAAATGAGGACTATTCAGAAGCACAGAGTGAAAAGTAATACATTACACTTAGGAGGACAAAGATTTTCTGAATGGAGGAAGTGTGAATTTAAGCTAGTTCCAGATTAACCATGGTCCTGGAGTCACTAATGTGTTGATTGCTGGGAGGAGGTCTTTCAAGGTTAGGGATCTGCAGCTAGAGACTGGGAAGAAAGAAGTTGGTGGAGAAACACAAGCCCCTGACCTACTTCCTTGCCCTATCCCTCCTCAGCTGCAGTAAAAACAGGCAGCCTGATAAATTCACCAGCTCTGGCATGGTTCCTCTTCAAATCCCAGGACGCACCTTTAAGAAGGGAGACTGAGATCCCTGCCAACTGGAGGCAGCTATTTTTGGTTCAAGATTGTCAGGAACCCGCTCAGAGACAGTTTCCTCTGGTGGATAGATACCTGCTCCTGGACTCTGCTTACAGAAAGCGAGGAGAAATCCCTTGCTTTTCATCTGGCTTCTGTGCTTGATCTGCCTGTGTCTCAATGTCTTCTGTTGTGGTACTGTGATATGGTGTAAGGACAACTCAAGTCTGGTTGTGTAGTTAAATTTGCTTTGAGTGAGAAGAGAATGAGAATGTGGGTAAAGAAGTTAAGGGAAGCTTTCATCAGGAGGAATAAATACATGGTCTCTTTTGCTCGTGTTTGGTTTGCCTGACATGTGCAGTGAGTAATTTCCACTGGAGCTCTGCTTGGATTTGTTTATGATAGTTTTACTTAATGCACATTTTTTGAACTTTAAAGGAAATTCATACAAATTTAATCTGATTTTTTTTCTTCTTCTTCTTCTTGACCTTTGCCTATTTACATCACAAGCTTGACAGAAGAGAAACTGTTATTTTGCTAAGTGTTTATACAGATCATGGCAGAGCTGGTCTCTGATCTCAAAGCTGGACCCTAGACACCACTGTAATGCAAATAATAAGAAAAAAAAAATGAGGATTTTGCCAACAGAGAGCCAATATATATTTACATATCAGGATTTGTCTCTCAGTTCTTATTCTTTTCCTTTAGAAGTTTAGAGTGTTCTTTGCTAGTCACTCAAGTACTAAATATTTAGCATCAATTCATATGAAAGTTACTTTGATCTTTGTGCAAATAAACAGGCTCTCTTCCTCCCATAGGACTCTTTCTTGAAAATGATTTCTTTCATCAAGTAGTTTGTCGCATCTCTATGAACATCAATACTGTTTCCTTCAGAACTTCAAACAAGTATTTCCTGCACGTTTACAGGAAACGTTTTAAATACTATAAATGGCAACCTGCCTTGCACCTGATTCAACAGTGAGAGAGGAGCTTGGGCAACTCAGTGAGACAGCCTATGCTTGACATCATACAATCATAGAATGGTTTGGCTTGGAAGGGGCCTCCAAAAGTCATCCAGTCCAACCACCCTGCAGTCATCAAGGATGTTCTCCATTAGAACAGGCTGCACAGACTCCTGTTGAGCCCAGACTTGAAGATCTCCAGAGATGAAGCTTCAACTACCTCCCTGGGAAGTTTCTTCCAGAGTTCCACCACCATCGTGGTGCAGAATTTGTTCTGAACATCTAATCTATGTCTCCTCTTCTCTAATTTCAAACCACTACCTGTTATCCTATCCCTGCTGTCCCTTTCCAGCCTTCTTGAAGGCCCCCTTCAAATACAGATTCATCCTGCTGGTTGAATGCCCTATATATGATGTCTCTTCTATAGTAGTGTTAAAAATCACCTGCATGTATTATAATGCATTTGTGTACATGTACAATAATATGCATTTCTATCAGTAGATGAAATTCTGTGCATATACAGACACAAGAACCTTATACTTTATGCAGTCTAAATTATATAAACCTTGCAATTATATTTTGCATTTAGTTACCTACATTGTTCTTGGAAAATCCCAAAGCACAGGCACAACTCTAACATCGTCCTTCAAGTGCAGACCTCTCATGGGTGGGTAAAGAGAAATGAAACAAACTGGGAAAAAGAGGACTGGAAGCCCATCAAGGTGGAAGCTTCTCTATGAAAATTTCATGACATTATTTGGTCTCCCTCCATAGCAGACTGTAATCTCTGAGAACTCATCTAAAATGAAACAAAACAAAGCAAAGAGTCGATCCTGCCCCATCCCTTTAGAAAACATGCCACCCAAAACCTTATGGAACTTAGTTTGCTGCCCACCTGATAGCTGAGAGGTTAGGACACTTAGCAAGGAGTTGTACTCATTAAATCAACACTTGGAGTTTGCTCTTTTCCACAAGATTTGCATTGATGTTCCTTATTTATTTTATCATCAGTAGAACTATGTGGAATCTGCTCTTCAGTATATAAAATGTGAAGTGTTGGTCAGGAAGCCATGGATGAGTCTATCCCTAGAAGACAGAACTTCAAAATGTATTTTTCTGCAGAAGAACTAATTTGTTGAGACTCCGAGAAAGAATAAATGCATCAAATGAGTTATTCTTTTCCCTAGCCAGCTTCCTGGCACTAATTTGTATGATTGTCCTTTTCACCTTGTCATCAACTCTCCCAATTTTGACTTGCCAGGAGGTCATTTGGGATGTTTTCCACAGACCTCCTGCTTTCTTAGAGAACAAACCAGCCATGCATGAAGCCAAATTTCATAGCCTTACTAGATTTGAGTACCTTTTTTTTTTTTTTTTCACTTAGAAAGCTCTGAAATAATTTTAATTGAATCAAACTCATGAAATACAATGTCTGGGAAACACTGCAGCATGATTGTCTCTCTTTGTGATACTTACATTCTAACCTGGGTGTCCTCTCCAGTGTCCTGCTTTGGAGCTCCATTTTGATGTTATTCATGCTTCAGCTGTACACTTCACAGTCAGTCAAGGCCTTGCTATAAAATTCTAATTTTGTTAAATGAAATGAAGATTGAGCAGCTAGGCATTATTATCTTTGAATGAAGGCACTCTTTAGTTTTCCTGTCTTAAGACTCAGTTAATATTCCAAATAAATACACAGTTCCAAATAGGTGCACAATTTGCCTTTAGTTAATCGTCGACCAAAGAGATTAGGGAAATTCAAGCCTGTCTGACCCTGCAGTACATTTGAATCCTCAAACAGTGTTGGTGCTTTCCTATTTTTCTTCACAAGAAGCAGCTTTTCATTTATCATTATCCAAAAGAGAAAGTTCTTTCATTCCTGAAAGAGCAGAGACACACAGAGAGAATATTCCTGGGTTTATTGCATTTGCAGACTTAACCAACATGGCTCATAGAAACCTCCTTTGTCATTTGTTCCTAGACTCTATAGAAAATGCTTTCATGTCTTGGCTACCTTTAGTTCTCAATTTGATGCTGCTGCTCAAGTGATGTATGTTACTTGGTCAGTGAATGACTAATGGATCCCCAGAGCCTCAACAAATGAGGCTGGAGTGCTCAGCAGACTGAAGTGCTATGCAAACAGAACCAATATGGACCAACAGTCCAGGACTAAGGCTTATATAAAGTTGAAGACATCTGGGGAAGAGATGTGCCACAGTGCTAAATGTGCTGCTCCCAGACAGTGCAGAGGTTTGCCATCATTAAGATGACCTCTGTCTTCAAACCAGACATTTGAATTGAGTGTTATTTGGAACACCACTAAGTTGAGGTAGAAGTGAGATAGAGGATTACTGAGTGAGCACTGTGCAGTCATGGAGGCTGAGCAACAGGGGAAGCACCTCAGTATGTAAATGCATTGCTGAAAATGTTAACATTTGTTGATATTTGCCACAAAAACCTCTTCCCTAGAGCCACTTTGAACTGATCACCATGGTCACAGTGAAGTATTTGGAAATGTGGTCCATGGAGTTGTTTGCCATCTTGTGAATCATAGACTTTGGAGTTCTATCAGGAGCAAGACACAGCTCTGCAAGATCAAAACAGGATCATAATCCCAATTTTCCTAAGACAATGTAATTTAGGGGTTTAACTTGGGATCTGCTAACCTCTTGAGGTCTACAACCTGGCTCTTGGTGAGAGAGCAAATAAAAAGAACCTCATGTTTTAGCATTGTGAAAATGTGTTAATGAAATACATAACTATCAACTTGTCAGTTTGCAGTGGCTCCTTTTGGACAGAGTCTTGTTATGAGCTTGACATGCTGACATATTTGACATTAAGTTGACTGTTTGGAGTTGTTTCACTTTCCCTCTGATGAATGTTTTTCAAAAGCTGTGTTTGCTATTTGCTCTTGTTGAAGCTGGTGGCTAAAAATATATGGCACTGATAGTATTGACATGCAGCTAAAGACATAATTGCTGTTTGGATTTCTGCTTGGTTATATTGCAGGGAAGGCTTTGTAAATACTCTGTACTATGCATTCTTGTTTGTCAAATGCACATTGTTTGCATATTTATTTAATATAAACATGAAACTGTTGCAAAGTTTCCGATTTTTTTTGCCTTTTAACTATTTCTTTTTTTTTTTTAAATTTCAGTGTTTTCCTGTCCCTTACACAATATTCTCTGACCTGCTTCTGCTGACCTCCAAGTATGACACCAGTTTCAGTCAGGTCAGTAAAGCAGAGTGAAAGTTTACACTGCAGGAAGAGGGTGAGGTTGGGTTGGGATGGGTGGCAGGGAGTCTTTAAAGGTCTAGTCTGTTTTATACTGCTCATTGTAAAACGATTGTTAGGCACTAAGTGTCCAGTTAAGCTGTTTTTTGAGGTGATCTAATCTGCTGCAATTACGCTGAGGAACCAGTGCTAACTGAATGGATGAGAGCAACCCTGAGGAAAAGGATCTGGGGGTCTGGGGTGATGAAAAGCTCAACATGAGCCTGGAGTGTGAGTACAGCCCAGACAGCAACTGAGTGCTGGGCTGCAACAAAAGTAGTGTGGGCAGCAGGGCAAGGGAGGTGATTCTGCCCCTTTGCTCTGCTCTGCTCAGATCCCACCTGGAGTCCTGTGTGTAGTTCTGGAGCCTCCAGCACAGGAAGGACACTGGACTGTCAAAGAGAGTCCAGAGAAGGCTACACAGATGCTCAGAGGGCTGCAGCAACTCTGCTGTGAGGACAGGCTGAGAGAGTTGGGGCTCGGCAGCCTGGACAAGGCTTCCAGGAGACCTTAGAGTAGCCTTCCAGTATCTAAAGGGGGTTACAGGAAAGCTGGAGAGGGACATTTGACAAAGTGTTGCAATGACAGGACAAGGAGCAATGGGTTTAAATTGGAAGAGGAGAGGTTGAAACTGGATGTCAGGAGGAAGTTGTTTGCATTGAGGGTGGTGAGACACTGGCACAGGTTGCCCAGGGAGGTTGTGGCTGCTCCCTCCCTGGAGGTGTTCAAGGCCAGGCTGAATGAAGCTTTGAGTGCCCTGTGCTAGTGGGAGGTGTCCCTGCCAATGGCAGGAGGTTGGAACTAGATGATCCTTGAGGTCCCTTCCAACCTTACCATTCTATAATTCTATGGTTACCCTGGGCTACCTTTACTAAAATCAGTTGGATTACGGCACCGTTGGATGAAATTGTTGTGGATTAGTTTATGGAAGATGAAATAATTCCTCCTTTTATTTCTACAAAGACGCATCTCTCTCAACACAGTGTATTCAAGGGGTCCAAAACAACTACAGTATCAAAACTACATTGTCAGAAAGGGAAAGAACTCCTGGATTTTAGCCTTATATCATAGAATCATAGAATGGTAAGGTTGGAAGGGACCTCAAGGATCCAACACCCTGCCATAGGTAGGAACACCTCCCACTAGCACAGCTCACTCAAGGCCTCATCCAACCTGGCCTTGAACACCTCCAAGGAGGGAGCAGCCACAACCTCCCTGGGCAACCTGTGCCAGTGTCTCACCACCCTCACTGCAAACAACTTCCTCCTAACATCCGGTTTCAATCTCCCCTCTGCCAGTTCAAACCCATTGCCCCTTGTCCTGTCATTGCAAGACCTTGTAAATAATCCCTCCCCAGCCTTCCTGTAGCCCCCTTCAGATACTGGAAGGCTAGTGACATTATATGTCACTCCCACATTATATGCCTTCCTATCTTGGTGCCTTCTCAGTGGCCTCCGTCATTCCTGCTGTTCTCAGCACAGGGCATTAACTGGGTCGAGCCAGTGGGTCACTGACAATGCAGTCCACACCTCCCTCTCTGATACCATGATCCCTACAGGATTACCTGCTTCAGTTCCCAAAGCCTCTTTTATAGACCCTAATAAAAATCTACTTCCATGAGGCAGTGAAAAGAGGCAGGCAGTAAAAATGAGCATCTTTTAGGGGCAAGGATACTTTTCATCTAACAGATGTGAACTAAATATTAGCAATATTTCTAAGTGCAGCTCTTCTGGAAAGCTTTTCAAACAGAGCATTACTTTGTTTCCCCGGTTGAAAGAAAAAGACCCTCCATAGTCCAGCCACTGGTAGCTGAGGATCCTCGTATGAAAAGGGAGAGAGATCAAATATTTCAGATGCCATTTGGTATCAGTCACATCACGTTATATAACACGACTGTCTTGTCACAACAGAATGCACTGGGGAGGAATGACAAAAAGGCGCTTTTCACAGCCACGTTTGAAGAAGCCACAACACTTCAAACAGGCAACTTAAGATATTTTCTTGTTAAAGGCACTGCTCTAAGCTCAGGTTGAAAATATGCTCTTGTCTCGAGCCCATCTCTGGAAACACACATTCTTCAAACACCCTTCCTCATACAAATGAACAAGATGAAACATAACCTCTTTGTAGATGGAAAAGTGACTGAGAGCAGGTACACATGTCTTAGTTTCTGTGGCTTTACAGAACAAGGAGGTTGCTATATGAAATACAAGAAGTTACACTAGCTCGAGGGCCGTGAAGTGTTCTGCACCATGAGGGTGGTGAGATCCTGGAATGAGTTGCCCAGGGAGGTAGTGGAAGCCTCATCCCTGGAGGTGTTTAAGGCCAGGCTGGATGAGGCTGCAGACAGCCTGATCTAGTGTAAGGTGTCCCTGTCCATGGCAGGGTAGTTGGAACTAGATGATCCTTGTGGTCCCTTCCAACCCTGACTGATTCTGTGATTCTATGAATTAACTTCTGCAATTACTTTGAATTTCATAGAATCATAGAATGGTAAGGTTGGAAGGGACCCCAAGGATCATCTAGTTCCAACTCCCTGCCATAGGCAGGTTGGTTGTCCACAGTGCAAAAACTAGTTTAATAGTTTTAGCACAAACAATCAAATTTCAGTAAATCGTATGTTTTTTATTGCCATCACAGCAAAGTGAGAACACTTGTGCCAGTGAGCCTTTTCTCCATCCCATAGTTCTTATGATAATGGTGATAATTGATTTTTCCTATTCATCAGAATCCTCCTTCTGCGTGGTTCATGGCAAAGCATTTTGCTCTCACTTTTCCTTCCCCTGCCCTCCCTACTTTGCACTCTTCTCAGCTCTGACTCTAGGTAGCCTTCCAGTAGGTTTAAAGGCTTCAGTGATAGCTTTTGTGTTAATCCCATGCAATACACATTCAGCTAGAACACAGGTGAAAACATTAGTGATGTTGGTTTACTCAAGTTTTCATCAAGACTTCCAACACCTGAACTCAGCTACATCTAACACCAATGTACCAAGGAGTGGCTGTTCTTTGGCAGCTGCATGGTCTTGTCACCTTTGACTTATCTTCCCAGCAGTGTTGTGTCCTTCGCCACTCTCAACTGCCATTTCTGGAAATGTCACCTCCTCAAGCAGAGCCATTATGGGTATAATGTATCAGTGCCAGGAGTGAATGATTCAGTTGCTCACTGGTGCTTGAAAATGTCAGTTCTAGAAACATGTTGCTTGCTTAAAGTTTGGTTGTGGGCTCAGCATCTCAGCCTGCAAAGAGGAGTCTCAGAAAGTGAGAGGAACTGCTCAGGTTTTTATCTGCAGTTCTTCTGGGAAGTGTTTCTTTCTCTGCTAAAGTTCCTTTGCTCTGATGTGCAAAGTCTGAGCGGACTGGGAAACCCAAATGTGTTAATTAGCTACACCATCTAATGATTCTGGAGGACATGGATTGTACCTGCAAGACTGTGCTAATATTACTGTGACATGACTCTGCAGTCAATACTTTCAGTTATTCACTGGACTTTGGCTTTATGGTGTCAAATCAACACCTACTGTTAGCTTCTAACAGTGGGACGCAGCCTTTGGTGGAGTAAGTTCAAACTTCTAAAAGTGTGAGTGAAAAAAAAAAAAAAAGACTTTGTGTTGTAATAGTAAATCATAGAATAATAAAGGTTGGAAAAGACCTCTAAGATCCTCAAGTCCAAAGAGTGAACCAGCACCACCAGGTCCACTAAAGCATGTGCTGAAGTACTGTCTATGTACTTTGTGAACACCACCAGGATGGTGACTCCAGTATCCCTTTGTGTGGCCTGTCCTCATGCCTGACCACTCTTGTAGTAAAGATTATTCAATAGATTATTCAATATTCAATAGTAAAGATTATTCAAAAGAATATTCAATCTGAATCTCTCCTGGTATAACTTGAGGCTGTCTCCTCTCATTCTCTTACTAGTTACTTGGAGAAGAGACCAGTACCCTCCTCACTAGAACCTCCTCTCATGGAGCTGTAGAGAGCACAACAAATGAAACTTTTAGAGATTCTTCGATGTGACACTTGAGGAAAATGGATTATGAAGCTCACCAAGAAAAAAAGAACATTGATTTCATACACCTTTCTCCAGCACTACATGAAAACTTCCAAGTTTGATAGCTATAATCAAACCATAAAATCATAGAATGGTAAGGTTGGAAGGGACCTCAAAGATCATCTAGTTCCAACCTCCTGCCATAGGCAGGGACACCTCCCACTAGCACAGGTCACTCAAGGCCTCGTCCAACCTGGTCTTGAACACCGCCAGGCAGGGAGCAGCCACAACCTCCCTGGGCAACCTGTGCCAGTGCCTCACCACCCTCACTGTAAAGAACTTCCTCCTAACATCCACTTTCAATCTCCCCTCTGCCAGATCAAACCCATTGCCCCTTGTCCTGTCATTACAAGACCTTGTCAAGAGTCCCTCCACAGCCTTCTTGTATCCCCCTTCAGATACTGAAAGGCTACTCCAAGGTCCCATGGAAGCCTTCTCTTCTGCAGGCTGCAGAGCCCCAACTCTCTCAGCCTGTTCTTATAGCAGAACTGCTGCAGCCCTCTCAGTATCTTCATGGCCTCCTCTGGACCTGCTCCAACAGGTCCTTATTCTTTTCATGCACTTGAGGATGTAGGAGTAAAGGGAGAAACAGGTCTCAATCAAAAGTACCTGAGAGAAACACTGATTTCCATATCCCCTCAAAGAACTGATGTTGGGATCACTATGGTGTATGTGGATTCAGGATTATTTATTAATATGAAAAGTGAAAGGGTGTTAATTCCAATCTCTGACCTAAAAGATATTTTTCGTTTTAAAGTGGGAAGAAGCTAGATAAATATTGAAAATTCCCTATAGCTGGTTTTAGTCAGTATCTTGGCTTTAAATATACACCAACTCCAAAAAATCTTGGAGCCCAGAAGTGCTTCTAGGCTTAAAGAATGAAAATAAGCTAGGTTTGAACTGTTAGACTTGTGTGGGTTTTTTTTTTTATCATAAAGGTCATTTGATTGCAGAGAGGTTGTTTACAAGACTGAAGCTCTTTGCTATTAAAGTAAATGATTCCAATAACGTTAGATAAAATCTGCTCATTTATTTTGCATTTCAGCTACTTGAAATTCAATGCTGATTTTCATTCCTTGAAATGTATTTGAGAAATTTTTTTTAATTTCTTTTTTTTTTTTACACATTAAATGCATTTTAAAGGAGGTCTATGGTCCATTTTTTATCTTTCAATATAACTGGTAAAAATAAATACTTAGCTATGAAGAAAGCCTCCATATTTTCTCTCCAAGCAGAGGAGAGGGAAGGGAAAGAAAAGTCAATACTTGGCTGGAATCATGAGCAGCTTGTTGGCTGAGTAAATCAGTCAGGAGCCCTGCAGCTGGTCAGCTTCACCTCACCGATAAATGTCACAACTCACTGCTGTCAATATGAATTACCAGCAAAGGTTTCCTAGAAACCAGGGATGAAGGAGCTATTTGCCTTTGAATGAATTATACAGGCCAAAGTAAGACTGGAACAAGATTTGAATAGGTTGCTCTGATTGACTAGGCAATTATTTAAATGTACCCTGGAGTTAAGACAAACCCTGGAAAACAATGGAGGCCAGGTCACAGAATGCAGGAAATGGGTGACTTGAGAAGGTTAAGATGCATTAAGTGGCAAAGGGAGCTTGCTTCAGTTTTCAGAGCTGGGGAGGGTGTCCCAGAAAGTTTGAGTTTTCAGTATAAAACAAAGGGAAGCAAATAATGTTTGAAGTTACTCAGGAAAGATTTCTTCCCGAATCATTCACAAGGTGCTTTGTGCAGCTCCAGCAGACTTCTTCATGGGAGGGAGCAAAGGCAGCTCCCATGGGCAGCCTGACTCTCACGACCCATGCTCCCAGAGCAGGAGGAAGCCAGTGAGGGTAGAGCTTTCCTCTTGTCCCTTCAGGGATGAAAGGAGGGCTTTGAAAACATACAACAAACCCAAATTAGTTTCAATCAGCAAGAAGAAGGAGTACCCAGCAGCCTGTGAGCTGGCTGGGTGGTAAACACTGCTGACATTTGTCGCTGGGAATAACAGTGAGTGGGTAGCTGCCTTCAAACAGCAGAGTGTTGATTTCAGTCGTCGCTTCTACACCTTGTCCCTCTCTGCTGCATATTAGGCTGCATCTGGTCACGGCCATTGAACTGAGAGGATGTTGATGTGGGGGCAGGTAATTTGGGGAAAAATAATAAAATGGTAACTGAAAAATATACTGGTTTTGCATACATGTCCATGTTCTTCGCAGCAAGAGTTACTGGCCTTTGGAATGGGTTGCTCTTGGAGGTGGTAAAGTCATCATCCCTGGAGGTGTTTAAGAGGAGACTGGATGAGGCACTTAGTGCCATGGGTTAGTTAATTAGAAGGTGTTAGGTGATAGGTTAGACTCATAGAATCATAGAATGGTAAGGTTGGAAGTGACCTCAAGGATCATCCAGTTCCAACTCCCTGCCATAGGCAGGGACACCTCCCACTAGCACAGGTCACTCAAGGACTCATCCAACCTGGCCTTGAACACCTCCAGGGAGGGAGCAGCCACAATTTCCCTGGGCAACCTGTGCCAGTGCCTCACCACCCTCACTGCAAACAACTTCCTCCTAACATCCAGTTTCAATCTCCCCTTTGCCAGTTCAAACCCACTACCCCTTGTTCTGTCACTGTAAGTCCTTGCCAACAGTCCCTTCCCAGCTTTTCTGTAGTCCCCTTCAGATACTGAAAGGCTACTATCAGGTCTCTTCGAAGCCTTCTCTTCTCCAGGCTGCAGAACCCCAACTCCCTCAACCTGTCCTCACAGCAGAGCTGCTGCAGCTCTCTGAGCATCTTCGTGGCCCTCCTCTGGCCTTGAATGTCTTTTCCAACCTGATTAATTCTGTGATTCTGTGATATTCCACCAGCAGTTGTCATGCTGGTCAGAAAAGAGAATTCCCTTTTCACAGAAAGTGTGGATATCAAAACTAAAGAAGAATCAAAGAATTGTAGACTTGTTTAGGTTGGGAAAAACCTCAAAGATCATCAGTCCAACCATAGATCATGGAGTCCAACCATAAGAGGTTATGATGATAGAAAAAACACAAAGAACCCACCAAAAAAACCTAAACTTCCAAACAACCAAAAAACCCCAAACCAACCAAACAACAAATACAACCCACAAAAAAAACCCAATCAAAAAAACCCAAAACAACCCAACCCAAAACCCAAACCAAACCAAAACAAAAAAAAGAAAGCAAAAAAACCCTCAAAGAACCACACCCAATGAAAACCCAAACCAAATTAAACAAGCAAAAAATACCACCCCAAGGAACCAAACCAAACCAGACCAAAAACCTGAAAATCAAGAAACCAAACCATTATAAAAACCTTCCCCCCCCCCCATTTTTTTGTTTTCCCAAAAAGAAGGACTTCCTAAAAACTGGACTGGGGTGTTTATTTTTAATGAAATATTGAATTTAATGATAATGAATTATTTCTTGAGTCTAACCATAAGAGGTTATGATTACAGGGGAAATAAAAAAAAAAACCAAACCAAAATGAAACCAAAAAACCAAACCACCATCACCAATAAAAAAACAAACAGACAAAAAAAAAACCAACAAAAACCCAAACCGACAACAGTAAAACCAAAGCAAACCAACCAAACAAAAAGCAAACAAGCAAACAAGCAATAAACCAAAAACAAAACCAAAAAAACCACCAAAATAAGCAAACAAAATAAACATCCCAAATGAACACGTGGATGTGGTGCTTGGGGATATGTTTTAGGGTGCACCTTGCAGAGAAAGGTTATTGGTTGGACATGATGATCCTGAGGGTCTTTTCCAACCTGGATGTTTCTGTGATTCTGTGAAAGCCAAACCCAAACCAACCCAAAAAAAGAAAGAAAGAAACCCCCAAAAACAAACAGCAACAACAAAAAACCCAAACACCAAAACTCCCAAAAATGCCAAACCCAAAACCATAAAAAACAAAAATGTTTTTTTTTCCTTTCAAAAAGAAGGACTTCCCAAAAACTGGAATGGGCTGTTTCTTTTAATTGGAAAGATTTAATTTAGTCATAATGAATTAGTTGTCATTTCAGTAATATCAGTTATTTTTATTCAGTGAGGCAGAAAATGGAACAGACCAGAGTAGAATTATATCCAAAAATGATGAAATGTGGGTGTCTTTTATTCTCAGCAGAACCTGAAAACAACTCACAACTGAAAGGTTTGCTTGCTTTGGATATTTTGCTTTTAGCACAGCTTAATAAATACTTCTGTGTGGTTAAGGACACAAATAATGACAATCAGGAGCATGACTTCTAAATGAGGAATGTCAAATGCTTCAGTGCAAAAAAAGTGGAAAAATGGAGCAGTACATCATCATCACAGTTTTCTTTCTGAAAAGAATTCTTGGGGGCACAGAATCATAGAATCATAGAATGGGAAGGTTGGAAGGGACCTCAAGGATCATCTAGTTCCAACCCCCTGCCACAGGCAGGGACACCTCCCACTAGCACAGGGCACTCAAGGCCTCATCCAGTCTGGCCTTGAACACCTCCAGGGAGGGAGCAGCCACAACCTCCCTAGGCAACCTGTGCCAGTGTCTCACCACCCTCACTGCAAACAACTTCCTCCTAACATCCACTTTCAATCTCCCCTCTGCCAGTTCAAACCCATTGCCCCTTGTCCTGTCATTGCAAGACCTTGTAAATAATCCCTCCCCAGCCTTCCTGCAGGCCCCCTTCAGATACTGGAAGGCTAATATCAGGTCCCCTGGAATCCTTCTCTTCTCCAGGCTGCAGAGCCCCAACTCTCTCAG
>VWZE01013078.1:136927-147795 GCA_013396675.1 Eubucco bourcierii | reverse complement strand
TCTGTCCATGTCCCTGACAAGGATGTTAAACAGCACTGGTCCCACCACTGTTGAATGAATCCAGAGTGTTGACTAGATTAATTAAAAATCAAATGTTATACTATTATTTACTGTAAATATGATCTACAGACTTAGTGAGTTCGGAAGCAATACCTCATTTATACTGCCTACTCAAGACTAAATGTAACACCAGATGATAGTTGTTTGTAAAGGGCACTTCAACTCAATTTATAAAATTAACTTAATTTGCATGTATTGAATCTTTGAGTGGCAATGCAGAACTTTCAGTTGCAAGAAGCTAATTATGCTGATCACTTATGCTCCAAAATTGATGTAATTTAGTGCTGTCCTTTATGTACAATATATGTTAATGATTAGTAGTTTCTTTGAGGATATGGAAACATGATGAAAATCAATGATTGTGTCTTTTATGGTAGAACAACTGGTACTCTGACAATCGTCTGTGTGATAGTAGTTGAAGACTTTTCATTACATGTTAAGTTTAAATGCTTTGAGAAGATCAGATTTATAACAGTTGCTGATCTTTATTTGTATTGCAGTGTCCACCAAAAAGTGATTGCATTTCTGTTCCTTTTCTTGATTAGTTATATGTGTGAAATGGAATTTTGAATAACTGAGGGTTGGGTAATTGCTCTCCATTCTGAACTAGTTGTTATTTTAATTCCTGAAAATAATTTTTATTTACAATTGCATTTTTTTTTCTCCTTTTGCTTTATATTTGAAGAGTGGAATGTTTTGTTTGGAAATAAAAGATTGTCCATGAGAGTGGAATTCATGTCCTTGAGACACAGAGTTAATTTGTAAAAATAAACAATATGAATTTAATTCTAGTCACAACCAACACGTGGATTGAGCCTTTATACATGAGATAGATGCTAGAGATGGGGTGTAGTCAGATTAGATTAGAAGGAGAATATGTTCCACATTAAATGGACCCTGCCCCTCCCGCCCCCCCCGGTAATAATTCTGTGACTGGTTAGGTTCCTGATTCTTGCGTTTTAAGCTTTTTTTTGTTTTGTTGTGGTTTGGAAGCTGAACGTTTGCTGTGATGATCTATTTTTGTCTGCTTCTGGGAACATCTATGTATGTTATAGCTGTAAGAAAACTACAAACCTGGATTTTTATTGTTGTTTTTCTATATTCTGGTATACTGGAAAAAATGATGTGTATTTTATAGTGATGGGAGCTATCACATGGAAATGGTAATTGCCTTAATTCAAACTTAAGGCATAAGAAATTTTTACGTAATGGAGTTGTGACTAAGAAAATGTGCACCTTTTATTTGGAACAAACGAAACATCTGTATGTCAGGACAAAATAACTAACCTAGGAGAAAAAGAACAGAACGTAGAGCAAACATGTCTGGTTACTGAAACTACTGATTAGGTTAAGATTTGCTACTTCAGTAATACAACAGTAATTTCTATGATCTGTGACATTTCCAGACTTGAAATAGAACATTATTTTTTAGTGAATGTGTGCTGGGGGGATATGGGATACAAGCAGATTAACATGAATGAGGAATACTGTGAAGAAAACCTGTACGTAGAGTACAAACACATTAATGGAATGGAAATGTCACCTTTATGGTGGAATAATACCAGGATGGAGTTGTCTTTATTGAGGGATAAATGAGAGCTCCTGGACCTAGACAATGCTTTAAAATGAAAACTTAAATGGACTAGTCTGTTTTGATTATTTTAAACTGAAAACTTTCATGGACTAATCTGTTTTGATTCTTCTGATACATTCGTCACTATTGTATCTGTGGGCGTCAGCCTGTACTTGGATAAGCATATATGAATTAAATTAGCCAACTAAGAAGTCTGCGTGCTTGTACCTTCACAAAAATAACTGTAACATAACAGTTACTGAAATGTACAACTGAAGTGGAAAATGAGGGTCCGGCAGCATGGCAGTTTAGTCTGGCCTTATATCAAGAAAAACTGTAGAAAAGGTGCTTGTTAAAAAGCTCACACAAATTCTGATACCAAGCAGCATCCTGTTCATCACAATTGTTTGACCCACTATAACCTTGTCTTCAAGTTGTACCAATCGTACTTAAAGCAAAGGTTGGTGCTCAATATTATATTTCAGAAGATGCAATAGAAATTAATCTCGTTGGTATGCTTTTGTATTTTCTGTTATGAAAATGTTTCTTGTTTTCAAGTGATACATGCCTGAATTCTAGTGTGATGCCATGGATTTATGGAAAAGTGTGTATTGCATTTGACAGAGAAGTTGTTTCAATGGATTAGAGAACTGGATATAGTAAAGTTACTAATTTCTGAAGTAGATCAAATCAGTCATTTCAAACTAACATAGCAATCTTGGCTGGGTCGTAATTCCCTTCTTCCTGTTTACTCACATGCCTTCTTGTAGAAGCACATTAGGGACCATTTTATTTAGTTTGTGGATGACTGCTAATGCCTTGTTTTTACAGCTATTTTTCCTATCATACTTCTGTGGGTAATTTTTAAATACCTAGATGTGCAAACCCATTGCAACCTGGGGCTTTCTTAATGTTACTTGATGATTTTCTACAGGCTGTTTGATAAACAGTGTCTTCTAATGTGCAGGCAAGTGCAAGGAAAAATAAACATTTTATACACAGAGAGCTATCTAAATAGCATCTCTACTCCATATGTTGTAGTACCCACGAGAGGCTCATTATAATCCCTGGACCTTTTGTGCACCAAATACTTCAGTCCAGATAATGCTGTGCTCCATCTGCCTTAATCTCTGAGCTGCACAATGTAAAATTCCTAATGTTTTGACCTCCTATATGCTGGCATTTTTGATCTTGGATTTTTCTTGTCCATGTTGCCATTTCAAACAAGTTTTTCAAGGTTATTGCTTTGAAGTTTGTAAATTTTACTGAAGGATGGGCTTTTTAAAAAAATTAATTAATTAATTAATTAAAATCTAAACCTAGTGTAATTTACAAGTGATGAAATATGTATTGCAGAATCAGAGAATATTAGGGGCTGGAAGGGACCTTAACAGATCATCTAGTCCACCCTGCCTGCCAGAGCAGTGTCACCTATACCAGTGTATGCACTCTCTAAATTATTTTCCCTATATTTTATGTGACTGGATTTTTTGTGCCATCTTTTGAGTGTTGATATTTGTTGCCCTTATTGAGGGTGTCACTGATTGGGTGGAGATCCAGAAGTATGTGTTGGTGAAATGGTTTTTTTTTCAGCAGAGTCCTGTTTCCAGAATGTGAAGGGGGCCTACAGGAAGGCTGAGGAGGGACTATTGACAAGGTCTTGCAAAGACAGGACTAGGAACAATGGGTTTAAACTAGCAGAGGGAAGATTTAGATTAGATGTCAGGAGGAAGTTCTTTCCATTGAGGGTGGTGAGGCACTGAAACAGGTTGCCCAGGGAGGCTGTGGCTGCTCCCTCCCTGGAGGTGTTCAAGGCCAGGTTGGAGGAGGCCTTGAGTAACCTGTACTAGTGGGAGGTGTCCCTGCCTATGGCAAGGGGTTGGAACTAGATCATCCTTGAGGTCCCTTCCAACCTTACCATTCTATGATTCTGTGATTCACTGATACTAAACATGTCACCAGGATAAACCAGACACTACACTGATTTCAGAATTTTGCTGTAGAAACATGAGGCTCTTAAAAGATACAGATATTTTAGAAATCTTTTGAATTTTGCTTACCAGAGAGTTCAGACAGCAGCGTTAAGTTTGATAATTCATGGAGACCTCATTTTTGGAGAGCATTTGAACCGTTGCATAACTGATTTATTACTTGGATGAATTTTCAAGTTTAAAATAGCATACATTCTTGCAATATTTTTGTGCTTATATATGTGTTCTGTTTTTCAACCTTAGCACATCTTTACGTACCTTTGAAATAGCTTCTTGCTCTTAACTTTCTTTGTTCATTGTAACCATCCAACAGTTCCTTAGAGTTCCTATGTTTACATTTAAAGCAGCATTTGTAAATGTCTCTCTGTGTGTTTTGGAGAGACAAACTTATGAAATACATCTGGCAAAAATGTGTACACTCTTCAGCGAGATGCTGATGTAATAACTTCTTACTCGCATGTTAAAAATGTTTTGTTTAATTGGAAGAATGTAGAGTTAAAGACATTTTTTATAAGTCTTCTCAGACTGTTTAATATGTGTATGCATATATTTGCTGTCTTCTGGGAAGAAGTGCTTCTACAGTAGAGTAGAATAATCTACAGGTGTGCTCAGAGGGAGGGAGGAAGGAATGAAAGAAGATAAAAATTTCAGGGCAAGTAGAGAAGTTTTTCAGCACACTTGATATTTGCTTTAGTGGCTTTGCAAATCAGTTGCTAGTAGGGATGCTGTTGGTGTTTTTCCCCTCATCTTTATTCATATTGTGCCTTGTAATACTACATGTGTCCAAAAATACAAAGATAGAACCTGAGCTCCAAGCTTTGCAGCCATTTAATACTTCCAGTGTAGCCTTGGCCAAGTGATGTACTAAGAATGTAGCATTTTGTCTTGACTGTTTTAACCTGGCTGCTAGATTCTGTGTCACTATTAATTAGCTTGGAGTTCCAGGAGCATATGGTTGGTCTCCTGTGGATTGTCTGATCAATTGCTTTTCTTCAAATACTAGATTTTTCTGTAGATAGCAGCATGGGGCTTTTGCAAGAAGTTTATAACAAAATCTATTAGTGGTTTTAATAGAAGGGGTGAACTGAACATTCATGCTTCATTATTAATGAGAAATAGATTTGACTGTAAGGAATTTAAAGGGTAAGTAAATTTGTCTGATTTCTTGAAATTGTTGTTTGGTTTTTTTAAATCATAAATCAGTAATATTATGATACACCTGTCAGAGAACGTTTTTCAGCTCAAAGAGTGGCTACAAAGAACATGATAGATACGTTTTTTATGGAAGAGGAGGAGGTCTGAGATATGTCAGACCTTATAGCAGAGAAGTTGAATTCCAGACAGAAAAATTGAGAGGTAAAGTTCAGAAAAGGGTGTTAAGGTGTATGAAATGGTATAATTTGTTAAACACTAGACAAACCCCTGATTTCTAGAGATTCTGTTTTTATGTAGAATAATTCTAAAGGTAAATTGTGCTGACTGAGGCAATAGTCTCTTTAGGTGGATTGATTCAAACAGTGCGTTCTTAAATGATAAGCTGAAGGGAAATTATTTTAACATTTAGTCCCGACTTGATGAAGTTTTTATTCTGTTTCGTAACCAGTTTCAAAGTCTGTGAAATCTGTTGAAAATGTTTACATGAAATATGCAGAAAGAAAACATAATTGAATTACAAGTATTAAGCAGGAGTTACAACCAGTGGTGAAGTATTGCTGCTTAAAAAAGGAGAAAAAAAAAAAAAAAGAGAGAGATTTAACACATTGTGAAAGTGACTATCAGGAGTGACAGTAAAAATGTTCCTGTCTTTTAGGAGACAGATCTTGTCATTGCAAGTTATTAATATCTAGAAAGGATTTTAGTAAAGAATATCCTGATGGCTTATTTTGTAGAACTGGGTTTCCTTAGTTCTGCAACTGGGAGAATAAAGAAATCATATCTGTGACAGAAATAGTGCCTTCAGTAGTCTTTCATCAGAGTGATTTGAATTTCTGTTTTGCATAGAAGTAGTTCATCACTTCCATATTTCAGAAAACACAACAAAGGAAAACTATAGTTTCGAGTTCCAAATATTCTGTTTATGAGAGTATCAAACAAAACTGCATGTATTTATGTTTTCCATTATTTTAGTTGAAAAATAACTCTCTACTTCTTGAATATAAAAGCACTGAAAGACTCCAAAATTCAGGGCACAGTCTGATTTCTGCTATTACTGTATGTCAGAGTTAGGATGAGATAGAGGGAGCAGGGGCTCCAGAAACTGATACTGTGCAGGGTCTACCAAGGATTCATTAGAAACATCAGTTTAAATTGGATTTACCAATAGGTGAAGGGCAGCATTTCTTACGGTGAAACAGCAGTTATGTAACACAGTCTTGTAACTTGATTTTACGTGTTTGCAGTTGCCACAAGTGTGGAAATTATGTGTTTGTGCATTTTCATTTGTGCTAATACTAATAAAGACATTCTACTGTGTTGAAAATAGTCAACTTTCCCTTACATAATACAGTCTGTATTTGGAGTTCATAAACTAATAATTACTAGCATATGGGGATAAAGTAGCTTACAGAATTTTGGTTGTAAACTTCCAACTGAGTGGTAATTGGTTAGTTCAATCTATCTGATTTTTTTTTTTTCTCAGATACGCACACTTAGATATTGTTTGGTTTTATTCATTTTCTTCTTGCTTAGCTGAATTGTTACCATTGAGACATTTTTAGCAGATACTTCTGCTAGCACAAGTTCACAAGAAATGATTTTAAGTCAAGCAAAGGTTAAATTCCAAATATCAATCTCTCCTGCTGTGTAGACTTCTAAATTCTGATGAAAATTTCAGTTCTTTTTTCATTCTTATGTGCACTTGTATTTTTTTCTCCCCACTGTGTACATTGGGAGACTCTCACAGATAATAGAAACAATTTATTCTTCTACCTTAGTATTCAGTTCTAATGTTGCTTAAAATTTGGTTTATAACAAGCTTATTCTTCCTTTTTCTTCTCTTTTAGATTATGGCACAGGCTCAAGGTTTGGGGAAGAGATACATTAAAGCCTTTTTTAAAGGTTTCTTTGTCGCCGTTCCAGTGACAGTGACTTTCCTGGACAGAGTTGCCTGTGTAGCAAGAGTGGAAGGAGCATCAATGCAGGTATTTTGTCAGTTAGGGAAATAAAGTGAGTGTCCACTGACACTCTTGCAAGGTGCAAAAAATATCTTTTTCTCTATTGTTATTAAATGACCACATTGTAGCATGGGGTAGTTTCATTTTTACTTTGTTGAACCAAATACTTTTGTGATATGAAAAGGTTTTGAGAACAAAACTTACTTGCCAAAATCCTGAGTAAAAGGAAATTGCATAGATAAGGATTGATAAAGATGCTTTTACTTATTTAGTTATTACAAATAAATAAATACATAAATCTATGTACATACATACATATATATCTGTATATATAGCCCTGAGGAAAAGCTGTGGTGCTGAAAAGCTCAACATGAGCTTGCAGTGTGCGCATGCAGCCCAGACAGCAACAGAGTCCTGGGCTGTATCAAGAGCAGCATGGCCAGCAGGGCAAGGGAGGGGTTTCTGCCCCTTTGCTCTCATGAGAACACACCTGGAGAACTGTATACAGTTCTGGAGCCGCCAGCAGCACAGGGAGGACATGGAAGTGTTGGAGCAGGTCCAGAAGAGGGCCGCGAAGATGATCAGAGGGCTGGAGCAGCTCTCCTAAGAGGACAGGCTGAGAGAGTTGGGGCTCTTCAGCCTGGAGAAGAGAAGGCTTCGNTATGCCTGTCAGGACATAAGTAGTAGTTCATTGGTTTTACTTTGCTTATACTGATTGTTTATATTGTTTGCAACTACATATAAATGACATTTGTATGTAGCATTTAGAAGATAGATAAATACTCATAATAGTGAGCAGCTACTTTGTTTCCTCTGTTATTTGAACTTGAAAAATACATGTTGTAGTGTAGTTAGACAATTTTTGTATTGTTTCTTTGCATTTTAAGTCGGATGCACTGCATGTTGCTGTGCATCACCACTGATAACTATAATTAATTTTGTTCTAATGTTGCAATATTCCAGTTAGCAGAGACAAAAAATTTGATTCTCACATGCCAAGCTGTTTTTCTCTGATTGTCTAAGTAAACTCAGAACCATGAAGAGAGATTTTACAGCAGTGAAGAGCAGCTGCTAGAGTTTGAATTGTGCAGGATTCACAGAGACAAAACTTGGCTTGGCTGATCTGTGCTTAATGTTATAAAAAGAATGTGGTGGTGAGAAGAGAATGACAGGGTACCATTGTGACTTCTGTGTCAGTCTTTAATTTGATGTTTAATGCCTACCAGGAAACCTCATCTGGTCTAGAAGCAGATTTAATCTCCAGATTAAGGACCAAAGTAAACTCATCATGCTCCAATAATTCTATAATCCCAAACCAGAAAGTTAGATGTAATGTATTACCTTTGCTCTTTTGGTCATTGTTCCTAATTTCAATGATGACCAGTGAAAGGTAGGAGAACCTCAGGACTTAGACTTGCAGAGCCATACATTTGCTCTAGAAAGGAGGAGAGGAGTTGGACACTTGGAAAACCACTTTCATTCTCTTTTTAATATTTTCAAACAGGAGAAATTCAGATATATATCACAACATCTAGATAAGTACAAAATGAGACAGATGAATAAAGTCATAGTCATACATTGGTTTGGGTTGAAAGGGATTTTAAAGATCCCTTCCAACAGGCTACCATGGGCATGGATACCTCCTACTAGAACAGGTTGTTTAAGGCCCCATCCAACCTGGCTTTGAACACTTACAGGGTTGGCATCTTCACAGCTTCCCTGCGCAACACGTTTCTGTACCTTACCCATCTTGTTGTGAAGACTTTCTTCCTATTTCTTCTGTCCTATCACTGTATGCATTTGTAAGAAGTCCTTCTCCAGCTATCCTGTAGGCCCCCTTCAAATACCGAAAGGCTGGTATAAGGTGTTTTCTGAACCTTCCCCAGGATGAGCAACCCCAGCTTTCTCAGCCTGTCTTCATAGGAGAGGTGTTTCAGCCCTCAGATCACCTTCATGGCCCTCTTCTGAGTCCACTCTGACAGTTCCGCTTCCCTCTTGTGTTGGGGCACCAGAGTTGGACACTACTCTAGGTGGGGTCTCACATCTTTCATCTGCTGGCCATACTTGTTTTGATGCAGGCCAGGATACAGTCTGCTTCCACACAGCTTGATGTCATTGACAGACTTGCTGAGGGTGCACTCCATCCCACTTTCCATGTTGCAAACAAGGTGTTAATCAGATGTTAAATCCAACTGCCCCATTTTCCTGTCTCCCCAGTTTTTGCCTCTGTTGGGATCTAGAGCCATATGCAGCACTGAAGATGCAGACATGCCTTGGATTTTGTATTTTTGGTGGGTTTTCTTGTTAGTTTTTCTACTAGTGAGCATGACCTAAACATTGAATTTTAAGGGATTTTTTTTTAAACATGTCACATTGCCTGTAGTTGTTTGGTCTTTTGTGTTTCTGACACAACGTTCTGTCAGATATCCATTCTTGTTTGGATAGTTTACCTCAGTATCTGGAAAGAAATTTTTTAGATTGCCGTCTAAAAGAGTGTCGAACCACTCTGGTCAAGACCTCAGTTTTATATTTCCTTTGAAGTCAAAGTCCCAAGTGTTAGAGGGTGCTTCATTATTTTTCTGGAGTGTTGCTTCTGTACTCACTTGAAGGACCTGTAGTTAACTGTGGTTTGTCTATGAGAGATTTGAAAAACACTGCAGTTATTTGCTCAGATTTATTCAGTCTGACAAAGAAGGATATACATTCTTCATAGTGGCTAGAGAAAGCAATATATATTCACTGGGTGATTAAAATCTAAGATTTTCCCTTGATGTGTCTGTTGACTAAACGTTCTCTCTATTGATTGATGTATGGGCAGCTTGAAAGCTGACACTAACAATTTTACTGACATCTTACTGTCTAAAATTCTGATTTTATTCTGGACTGCAGCACTGAAATAGAAGTTTGTTTTAAACTTCTGTGCATATGGATGCTTTTTAGACTACAAAAAAACCCCTCAAGTGTTTTTAATAAGATAGTAATTTCCTTGCCAAGTTTCATTAGACATCTAAATAAATCTGACAGGGACATTACAAGGGATATATATTCCTTTCTTGCAGAGTAGTTTGAAGGAGTAGTGGTCATAGCATTGTGGTTGCATCTATTTATTGTGTTCTCTGAAGAGGGATCTATGTTGAATGTATCTGAAAACCATCTATATGAGAGAGAGAAGTCCTGTCAGCTTGTAGTCGTACATCCATTAGTCACATGCTTCCAATGGTATCTTACTGTGTCGGTTTGAAGATATAATATGATTCCCCAGAATTTGTTTGCAGTAGACTACTAAGACGTCTAGCTGGCTTTGTGTACGCATAATTGTGGCTCCTGCTGAGCCTGAAATTAAAAGTTCTGACAAGAAGCAAGGAATAAATCTCGGTGTCATGCTTGCTCTTCTGCTATTATTCTCTGTTGCATGCTCTCTTTCACCTCTCTGGTTTTCCTTTGGACCAATCTTACTGCTGCTTCATAGTTCATGACAATAATAATAATTTTTGACACCCTGGCAAGCACACAGAATAAAGGTTCTAATGAAAACACACATTTTATCTTTTATTACCAACCAATTAAGACAGACTTCATGCATTTAGTTGTCTCAAGCTGATTTTGTGTTTCTACAGGTCTTTCAGCCACGTCTGATAATTCTTCCACTTGTCCTGACTTCAATGTACATAAGTATTAATTCTGACCTATAGGGAATACCAGTGAAATGTTGCAGTTTATAATTTTAGCATTTTTAAAATTGTTTCATTACCTTATGTTTTTTTTTTTTCCCCAAATTACTTGTTTTTTATAATCCTCACAAAGTGGTTTTCATAGAATCATAGAATGGTAAGGTTGGAAGGGACCTCAAGGATCATCTAGTTCCACCCCCTTGCCATAGGCAGGGACACCTCCCACTAGTCCAGGTCACTCAAGGCCTCGTCCAACCTGGCCTTGAACACCTCCAGGGAGGGAGCAGCCACAACCTCCCTGGGCAACCTGTTCCAGTGTCTTACCACCCTCACTGGAAAGAACTTCCTCCTAACATCTAGTCTAAGTCTTCCCTCTGCCAGTTTAAACCCACTGCCCCTCGTCTTGTCATTACAAGACCTTGTAAAAAACCTCCCCAGCCTTCCTGTAGGCCCCCTTCAG
>VWZE01013078.1:93657-136813 GCA_013396675.1 Eubucco bourcierii | reverse complement strand
GTTGCTGTCTGGGCTGCACACGCACACTGCAGGCTCATGTTGAGCTTTTCATCAACCCAGACCCCCAGGTCCTTTTCCTCATGACTGCTCTCCAGCCATTCACCACCCAGCCTGTATATGTCCTTGGGATTGTGCCTACCCAGGTGCAGGACCTTACACTTGGCCTTGTTGAATTTCATGAGGTTGACTTGGGCCCACCTCTTCCCGTTGCTTAGGATTTTAAAGATTGATGTGCTCATCTAGCATTTTGTTAATAGTGAGTTGCAATCTGTTTGCAACATTGAATGTAAGTGATACAAATAACTGGTAATAGGATTTCCTAATTAGTTCTTGTGGGGGGTTTTGTTACTCCTCTTGGAATGCTGGGTGTGTATTTTAACATTTTCGTTATGGACATCTTGATACACATTTATTGTGTTTTTCATGTTGAGTTTCTTGCTTGTCTGGTATTCATACATAATGATGGAGAAAAGGGAACCTGCTGTGGATGTATAAATTTTTAAATTCATTAAATCAAATGGGCTGTTTTCAGATGAGGTGGAAGATGACAGTGTAGTGCAACTTTATATGCAAGTTCTGTCACATAGTTCAATATCAAGGATTATAGCAAGTAGCCTGACCAGCGATCTCTGACAAAGCACACTTGTTTCAGTGGCAAACATTATTGAATGTTCTATTCCATTATGCATAATAGCAGTTGTAATTATTCTGTGGCAGTTCTCCTGACTTTATTATTAGGATTACTGTACCTAAGCCTGTGAGCTAATGTGAATATTCTTTCTGTTCCCCAAGCTATAAGCAAATAAGTTGTGACCTTCTGGTGTTCACTAGCAGCATAACAATTATCAAGTTAATCATTATTTATAGTAAAAGGGCATGCTTTAACCCTCCTACTTATGGAACCTCATGTCCTGTGAGGCTTCATCATATGGCTGGGGATCTCAATTTGCATGCTTTTAGCATTAGATTAGTTAGTAATTGGAAAGAGTGAATGTTTTATGACTTCTGCACCACCAGTTCTAAATTAAGACCTGTGTATCTCATTTGTAGGAGGCTATTATGCCAAGAACTTGGGCAAACAAGTTATAATGCTTCAAGCTGGAGGCAGGAAGAGGGTCCTGTACTATTTCTTATAAAAACAAGGAGTTTTTGTGAACCTGTGCTCTATTTTTTCAGAAGCTGTATTTTTGTTTTGCTAGACCTGAGGCTTTACAACTAGTTTACATTTACAACAAATGTCATGGGGAATAAGCTGCCTCTGAACAGACTGTGTTAAATTAATTCTATACTTTTTGTTATGGTATCACAATTTATGTTATTTACATGAGAGAAAGACTTGCTGCACATTTTAGGTACTTACTTACATACTTAGTCTTTTAACCTATCACATTCCTTACTGTTCATGTCAGTTAAACCTGCTCAGGACTCCAGCATGTTACTTCTTCTTGCACATTGAAAAGCTCCTTTTTTGCAAGTCCCAGTTGAAAGGAATCTTTGTCGAAATGAAACAAGAAATGAACAAAGAAAACATGAGTGGGGGAACCGTGGTAAAGAGAAATTTGCACTTCTAAATAACTTTTGAAGTTAAAAATAAATATTATTTATCCATCCTGAAATGGACGGATAGGTTTTCTGAGTGAAAATACGATGAAATTTAACACTGTGTAATTACTTGTGTTGAGAACAGTTAATTTCACTGCTATAGGCCAGTTTGCTCATCAAAGGTACAAGTGGTCTAGGGAGGGAAATTTTAACAGTGAGAGTCCAAAAAAAGAAGAGATGCTTAGCCTTCATACACGTTACACGTATCACCTGGCTTTAGAGTCTGCTGGCCAGCTTGGAGACACTGTAATTGCATTGAAGACTCTGAAAAACTCTTCAAAGACTCTTGAGGTCTGTGGTATTGGGTTGGACTTGATCTTTGAGGTCTCTTCCAACCATGGTGATACTGTGATACTGTGAAAAAGCATATTGAGAAATAAGCTATCTCAAAGACTTTGTCCTCAGTTACTCCTGAGTACTTCCTTTAGGAGAACATTGTATTAACCTCCTGCAGAAGTCAGTGAAGACTGTACTGTGATGGGCTACTTCCTCTGCCATTTCTATTGGCTTAACTCACAGCCAGAATTGAGCAGGCACCCTGGTTTTGTACCAGGTTCCACAAAATAGCTCTTTCTGGTACTGTGTACCTCTTAATACTCTCTAGTAATTAATTACTTTGTTGTTTTAATATTTGACTCAGTGAATAGTTTCATTTCATTGCACGGGGCTGTGTGAGTTCATGCTGCTTTATATGCTGTTATGAAAGGCTTATGTTTGCTGGCAGCGTTAGTATGTGCTGTAGGTGCAGGGCTCTTTTGTTCACTTTGCGAAGGGTGCTGAGATTAGTGTTGTTACAAGTTAATTTTTAGTGCATTACACTTGTATAAGAGGTAATAAACCTGCAGAAAGTTTACTTTTTCTCTTAGTTCCTTCTTTGGTTTTAATATTAAATGATATGCAATGAAGGCAATCACTTCTTTTCAGCAGGCTTGTCATATGTAATTTAGTTTGCTTGCAGTAGTGTATTGAAAGATATGAACTACAGTTAGTCAT
The DNA here is from genome assembly GCA_013396675.1 of Eubucco bourcierii. Classification (NCBI taxonomy): domain Eukaryota; kingdom Metazoa; phylum Chordata; class Aves; order Piciformes; family Ramphastidae; genus Eubucco; species Eubucco bourcierii. The sequence goes on along the minus strand of VWZE01013078.1, from coordinate 134,218 downwards.
AAACTAATGACATTCAGTATGGCATTTATTAAATAAATATATGAAGAAATTCCTAGAATACAACACATTCCTAATCCTCTTCTAGTAAGTGGGTACAGTTTCACTGATTTGAATAGATATTATGTGTTGATGGAATGAGAGTTAGGTGGAAGATTCATGAAGGAACTGTAGATGTAAAGCTTGATTTTTAATTTTTTTTTTCTTCTCTTTCTCAGCCTTCTTTGAATCCTGGGGGAAGACAAGCATCTGATGTAGTACTCTTAAACCACTGGAGCATTCGGAATTATGATGTACAACGTGGGGACATTGTGTCATTGGTGTAAGTAGTTTTGTACACATTTCAATACATGCTTATATAAATGTTGAGCCATCAGTATTCAGAATACTGTGTGTGTGAACAAGGAATATAAACATTTTAATAATGCATTATGGTTATTCCTTTAATCAGTTTAATAAACCTAGATGTTCAAAGAATGCATTATGAGGTTTTTACTGAAAGGAATGCAGTGGAAGATAATTATGTGATACAATATATATATGCACCAAAACTGCCAAGAAAAAAGGACTGTGAGACTCAGAAAATAGATAAGTTTAACAGAGTATACTTTTGAAGTTGTTTGGCTATGCACTCATATTTGTAGAGAAAAATAGTGTTTCTTTTGCAATTAATATTTTTTTTCCTGGAGAAATCTGGCTACTGAACAAAATTTAAGATAAGATTATGAGAATTCGATTGTCTTTGTAAAGGACAAATGAAGCAACAATAACAAAAAGTTTTACAATTCCAATGGGAAGGTCTGTGTATAAAGACAAAAGGTGGCAGTGTTCCACTGTTGAAATCACATTCAAGGCTAACATAGGACAGAAACTCCATTTCAGCCTTAATGTAAGATGGAAATGGAATGTCAAAGTGTGCATAAATGACACAGTGATATAATGCATACTTGTACTACATGCTTGGATAATTTAAGCTTAAGGTTTTAGTTTTGTAAGTGAAATGCACAATATGTAGATTGTAACAGAATTGTCTTTGCAAGCTGTATTATCTAGTTTCCTTTGTGCCATATATCTCTTCTAATTGTCCCTTTTTCTTTTTTTTTTTCCCTTCCTCTTCACTGTAGTGGTGATTTGTATGACAATTTTCACTACTAGCTCTTAAAGCAAAGTCTCATGTAGGCTTCTTGTTAAAAAAATTAAATTTACGTTATCGTCTTGGTCTCTCTTACTGTCTGGCATGTAAGATTTTTTGTAAATGGTCCAGTTACAAACATGAATTTAGTCATCTTTTAAATACTTAACATTACAAAAGGACTTCTGTTTCAGTTCACTATATGACTGCTTGCAAAATTTGTTTCTACCAGTGCATCCCTCTGTTCAAGTAATGCTCTGGAGACCAAAACAACGAATGTAATTGATTAGTAATTAATAGACTGAGCAGAAGATGAGTATGTTGTCTGATCAGAAAACAGAATAAATAGTTTCATTCTTACACTTCTTGAATGTTTGTGGGGCTATTTGAGCCACCTGCATTGATTAGTTTTATTTTGCTAAACGTCTGGGCTTCATAGCTAATATTTCAGATGCTGTGGGGGTTTTGCGTGTTTTAAATTTTGCCTGTTATGAATGGAGCTTATGTAGATGCACATGGAGGAAGTCACCTTGTATTTATGTACTGTACTGAGGTTTTCCTTAGTCTTTGGGGGAGTATGCTGAATTATCAGACTAGAGAATTCAAAAAGCACTTTAAGAACAATGTGAAGGAAGTTAAGCAATGTAGAAAACAGTCTATGGTACAGTTTTTGTATGAAAATTTTGGAAGATACTGTATGTATTATAACAGCTTTCAAGTTGTTGAATACTTCACGATATGGATTTATTTGATGTTGACAGCTTTGATGTAGTAGCTTATTGTATTATTAACTTTTAAAAGACCTACAGGGTGTAATAGCTGGATGTGATTTTGTACCTGTATGAGTTGTTGAAGACTTTTGGTACATGAAGTTTTATGTTGTAAATGGGTTAAAATTTTTATACTTTTCATTTCTATTGGTTACCTGTTATTTCTCAGACTCACTAGTGAATAGGTATCCTATGTATATGCATGTGTTTTACTTGGTGGTCCTCAGGATTTGGCTGATGTAGGCAAGGTGTGGACAGGGAAGATCAGTCTCTCATCAGCTGCTGCTTTTTCTGTTCCTGTCAGAGGTTCACACCTGTCAGGTGTGACTGAGATAGGCAGATGGATATGTAAACCTTTTTTCATATCCTGTGTGGCTGCTTGATTAACATTTATCCACTGTCTCTTCTTTGCCAAGTCATACAAACTCTTTGCTTTCTTCATACCATCAGAAACATAGTATCATTCTGTATGTGTGCTGTTTCTGTCACTACAATCCTAAAAGCGATTGTTGAGATCGCAAATGACAAAATTCAGTGTAAGTAAACTGCCAGCCTTGGAGCAAAAAGATGTTACTCCTGATGGCCCTGGGCACCTCATGAGATGAGTCAGCCTGTGCTTATTATTATGGTACTGCTTGCAGATGCAGAAGTTTTTCCTTTCTTATCTGATCAAGTTTGTGATGAACATTTGCATTTTTGTTATTTGCTGACTTTGGTTACAAATGAGCACCCTGTCCCCAGCATTTGGTGTTCATGCCTGGTTGAGATATTAAATAAAGAGTGCAAGTTTATGGGAATCTTTGTCATGTATCTCTTGTCATCCCTATCTCTGCATGTGATGTAGCTGTAACTATGCATCACAGCCATTAAAATTAGTACATGTGCATATCCTTGGTTTTAGACATACTATTTAGAATGGGATTAGTCCTTAAAAGTGTAAAATTAGAGTCAAATAAAACCAATGGAGAGAATACATTGGTAGCAAAGAATGACTTGCTTATTTGTAGTTTAGTGTTTTACAAATAGTTAAATCTCACCTTGACTTTTTAGAAAATCTTTTAAGTTAATGTTTTTACTTTTGATTCATCCTTACTGAATGAATTCCTTACAGAATTAAGAATTCCTTATAGAATTATGAATTCCTTATAGAATTAAGAGAGCTCAGTGTTACTTATGTTAACTTTTGAACACACATTTTTAAGTACAAAAGTACTTAAATTACAAAAGTAAAGTACTTAGTTTACAAAAGTAAATTTTTATCATCCTTAATTTGATTACTTACTTGAGTACTTAATGTAGATATTAGTAGTATGTTATGGTACATTAATAAATTAAAAATCAAAACAAGAATATAAATAGTTTCTGTTATATATGCTCCAGAGTACTACTTATGCACCTCTAAAATGTAAAGTAGATTTTAAAAAAAGTAGATTTAAAAAAAAATTACTTTGACATTTAAGTAACTTCTGTGGTGAAACAAGGTTTTTACTTTGTAAGAGCTTTGCTGAGGTAGAGCTCAACAGTTATGTAGAATTTTAACCAGGTATTGTAGAATGGGTTGTAAGATGAGTAAGCTGCTCCCAGCTGGTTCTGCTCTGTAAATTCTGAGTGCCAACAGCATTGTAGCTTTACCAGTATGCATCCCAGTGTGGGCTTGGTCATTGGGAATATATGCTACAGCTGCACTTCCTAGTACTAAAGGAGATAGTCCTCTTATGTTGCATAATGGACATTTTTGCCAACTTACCTGTATGTAATTTGGTCTCTACTGTGTGCAGTCATTGTTATAAAAAGATGTTGCCAAGGAGTGATTTTATAGTTATAGAATTCATTTTGCTTTTCTGCTGAAAACCTTATATCTTGATTGTAAAATTGTGCCCTTGTGAAATTGTGCCCTCTCTTTATTTAATGTAGAGAAAAATTGTTGTAACCTGCAGAAGACTGCAAAATCAGCACATGTGTGTAGAATGGATATTTTATCAATATGACAAAATTTAAGTAAGCTTTTGAAATGAAGGCATAACGGTATTAATTCAGACATTTAATTTTTCTCTTTTAATAATTAGAAGTTTGGGCATTGTTTTGTTCTTTACTTGGTTAATAGGTTTTTTAAAGAGGATATAACAATAACAAGTTTAAATGGATTTTGAATTATGACATTTCAAGGTTGTAAGTATTCACAGATACTAATTTTAGGCTTTATAGGTTGTGCGACTTCTGTAGTACAGAGAGTACACCTTCTCCAAGGTGTGACTGAGAGCAGGAACTTACTTACTGGGTAGGTTGCCAAATGTCCCTCCTTTTTAAATTTAGATTGTGTGCTTATGTGTTAAATAAAAATAACTCTGCTAGTTTAGTGTGGAAAAAGATTGAGAACTAGTGCTCTTTGTTCTGTACGTTCTGAATGGTAACATGGTTCTAAAGTTTTGAGCCGTAATAGCTACACTAAAAATAAGCTGTATATTTAAAAACATGCTTTTAAAGTTCACCTATAATAAGAAAATAAACATTGTATATTTTGATAGCATCTTGTGAGTTCTTCTGTAGAAGCATAATTGCTTGAAGCACAAACCCAACTTTTTACATAGAAACCTCCTTGACATTAGAAAAAAAACCCACTGTACTTCCCGTCTCCTATCCTGATGAAGAATGTTAAGTGTCTTCTGTCACTGTTTCCTCTGACTGTAAAGCTATCTTCAGACCTTTTTGCAAACTCCCTTACTTTTGGTAACTGCTAAGTATTTTTATGTGAGGTTATGTATGTTTGAGCTCTGAAAAATCCGGTGCAATTCAGCATTCTGGAGGCAGAAGCACAGTACTGTGTGTGAGGTTGTCTCTGTAGCTATGTCCCTCTCTGACATAATTTCAGAAATGAGAATGGGAAAAGATACTCACCATGATGATTTTATGCGATAGTTCAACAAGTTTCAGCCTATTCACAATAATATGAAAAAATGTAGACCTATTCAGTCAATGGAAACAAAAGTGTCAAATGGTGCAAAGCAAATACATACTATTAATAAAACATCACTAATTGGAATTTCATTAATAAGGCTAACCTAGTAATTTAAAAATCAGAAAGAAGATAGTATTGAAGAAACTACCTTGAATTTGAATCAGTTGTTGTAGTTGTGAAAAGACTTTTTAATAGATTCTGGTAGATGCAACATGAATGGTTCTTGCATTATTTTAAAGAAAGCTTCTTTCTGACTACGTGCTGAACAACTATTTACGAATATCTCTGCTTGACCTTCTTAAGTCTTCCAATTTCTATTCTATTTTTGTTTGCACTTAGGTCCCTGTACCAAGTCATCTGTCTTCTGGCAGATAGGCCATTGCAATGGAGGTTGTGCTGACATAGAAGCTAAATAATCACTTTACTTTCTGTGCCTCAGTGACCTCAGAAAATCTTTTCCTATTCTGTTCTTTCTGTTCTGGAAAAAAAGAACCTCCTTCTGTCTTCTGATAAAAATCAAGTATGTAGTTCTACTTTTATTATCTCCATTACAATCTGTTCTTACAGTAGATATCGTAGTTTATATGAGTGTGTTAACACTGTTGATGAAAGAAAGACAAGTAAAATACATTTTTTTCTAAAGAAAGTTTTCAAATATTCTACATGACCTCTGGTTTTGTTATGAAGTTCTCAGGATGGGTTTAAGTAGACAGTTATTGTAGTACTGTGAAAGCTGAGTGGATGTGGAAGAAAGAATTTACTGTAGTTGAAGTTACTGTTATGTAATATAGAGTCTATGAATATGAATAGGAAGTTTACAGGGATTGCAAGAATCATTGCTGGAGAGAGTCCTGCTAGAGTCTTTAGGTTGTAAAGTGACATATATGAATGTTATTGCTTAAACATTCTTTAGTGGTAAATTGGAATTTGGAGAATTAATTTTGCTTGTTCCTAAAATGTTAATAATGTGGCAGTCAGTCAGATGGCTTGGACTATTTGCGGAAGGGGTGTCAGTTGATCAGGAAGGCTCCTGTATTATTGTAAGTGGTGCCAGGGAGAACTTCCGTATTCTGGCTGATTTTGATTTTCTTTGCCCCAATATTGAATGAAATACCTTTCTATTGAATGAAATACCATGCTACTGAATTAAGAACCTTGCTATTGAATTAAGAAATTAATTGTAGCTTGCTGAGTATTTATTAGTGTATCCATTTGAATACTGAAATGCAAGTTTACTAAAAAACGCTTCATGGATTACTGAGTTAAGATGATCAGACAAAAGTGGACATTGTGCTTAACGTACATTATGTTTATGTAAACCAGATTGTGACCAATGGTAATTTAGTAAAGAAGAAATTGTCATTCTATCACAACAACCCATCAGATAAAATTACTAAATCTACATAATGTGTGTGCTTGAATGTAAGTGGATCTAGAACCTTGCTATAAGATCAGTAATTTTGGCTCTGAAAGCAAACATTGAGATTTAATGGTAGAAGACCATTATCTTAAACAAGTTTTTTATGTTAGTTAGCATACCTTGAATAAATTAATGTACATCAGTGTGGTTGTCAGAATTTATGTTTGAACTATGAATTTGTATTAGTTAGAAAATAGTTTAATCTTAATGACAATTATTAAGACAATTCCATCAGTTCTTATCTGACATACTACTCTTACAGTGACTGAAGGGTACAACTTTGAATAACTATAAAACACTATTGTTTTGTAACTCTATCAGTTCTCAGTTTTGTTCTTGAGGTTATTCTGTTGCATTTAGTCTTTGTTTTTCATTTAAAATGCAGCATTGAGGCACTTAACAAAAATAAAATGAGATGCAGTCTGTGAGATTTGGTTGAATTCAATACTGAGATAAGTATCATAAACTTTCAGTAAGAAAGTCTATTGAAAGTAGAGGGAAATTATCACCTTGCCAACCTCAGTACCAGTTCAATAGCATCAAGATTAAAGCTGTCCCATACAGGATCTTCTACAGATCTGTACTCTTTATACACTAGAATAACTATGAGTTATGTTTATGTTACAAGTCAGACAAATTAGGATGTAAATAATATAAAGAAGTTTAATCTGAATATATGCCTGTGTGATTCTTCAGAAAGCAAGAAAGATGGGAGAAAAAATGGTTCAATTGTGATCTTTAAAATTTAAGAAGATCAGATAAGGTATTAGCAGGTATTTAATGCACAAGGAAGGCCTTCATTTTGTTGAAGAGGATTGTTAACAGTACTGTTAATTGTCAACCTCTAAACAAAATTACTCATTTTTACTTAACTTTTTAATGAACAGGCATATAAAGAAGGGAGTGGAAATCTCTTCTAGTAAATAAGTTTTATCTTCCTCTGTTAATTGCAATATGCAACAGCACAGAGGAGATTTTTCTACTGTTCTTGATGATGGGCAGACATAATATGGTAGAGATCCTGGATATAAGTGGACAACTGAGGAAAAGGACCATGGGGTCAGGGCTTATGAAAAGATCAACATGAGCCTGCAGTGTGCACATGCAGCCCAGACAGCCAACCGAGTGCTGGGCTGCATCAAGAGCAGCGTGGCCAGCAGGGCAAGGGAGGTGATTCTGCCCCTTTACTCTGCTCTCGTCAGACTCCACCTGGAGTCCTGTGTGCAGTTCTGGAGCCCCCAGCACAGGAAGGACATGGAAGTGTTGGAGCGGGTCCAGAGGAGGGCCACAAAGATGATCAGAGGGCTGGAGCAGCTCTGCTATGAGGACAGGCTGAGAGAGTTGGGGCTCTTCAGCCTGGAGAAGAGAAGGCTTCAAGGAGACCTGATAGTAGCCTTCCAGTATCTGAAGGGGGCCTACAGGAAGGCTGGGGAGGGACTATTTACAAGGTCCTGCAATGACAGGACAAGGGGCAATGGGTTTAAACTGGCAGAGGGGAGATTTAGACTGGATGTTAGGAGGAAGTTGTTTGCAGTGAGGGTGGTGAGGCACTGGAACAGGTTGCCCAGGGAGGTTGTGGCTGCTCCCTCCCTGGATGTGTTCAAGGCCAGATTGGATGAGGCCTTGAGTGAGCTGTACTAGTGGGAGGTGTCCCTGCCTATGGCAGGGGGTTGGAGCTAGATGATCCTTGAGGTCCCTTCCAACCTTACCATTCTATGATTCTAACTGCTTGAAATGTTGCAGAAATTGAAGCCAAGACTTGATTGGCTGGAAAGCTGTTTCTGATTCTGTAACACTGCCTTGCAGTGTGATGGCTGTCTGCCCTGTGAAGGTCATGTTGAGCAAAACGAGCTTGAAACCTACCTCAGTTTAGAAAAATGTCACTTTTACCTTTTGAAATATTTATAATTTAGAAACTTGCTTTGCTTTCAGCAGAATCTGATGTTATAAATGCCTGCTGTGATGTATGTACAGAAAGGTAACAGTTTATTTTTCCTAAATTTTTTTTTTTTTTTCCTTTAACCTTAAGAAAATTTGACAAGTCTGATAGGGAAATACTTGGTGTACTTTTCCCCCCTCAGTACATTTTCAACTTCTGAGAAGTAATTGCTAGTTATTTATGAGTGGCATTGCTTATAGGTACCTAGAGCTAAAAAAGGTTTTACAAGTTGGTGAAATAGCCTGCACAATCTCAGTGCTTGAAGTGTCAGGAAAAATTATTGTTTCCAATGCTCATTCTCTATGATGTAGTCAGATTAGACACCTACTTCTTAAGTAAATTCAGACTGAGCATCTGTGATGATATAGGAAAAAAAAAAAAAGTCATAGGTATTGATATGGCTATCCTTGTATGAAAATATCAAGTGTATTTTTTATTACTGTACTTATAGATGGACATAACTATAGATGGATGTGTGAAAGTAAACTGGTAGTTTGTTGAAAGTGAAGTAATTTCTTTCCTTTGAATGTACAGGACTTGAGGAACCCAATGCACCAGCTATGATTCCTGGAGAAGATACTGTATCGAAGTATATAAACATAGGTTCTGCTGAACTGATGAAATGCTGAGTGCTGAGTTGATGAAATACTAGATTCAGTTTAAGATAAATTTCTTGCTGGATTAAGATCTTACCTTTCATGTTTGTTTGCTTGAATTGTGAATGGGACACATTCTGTGTCTGTTCCATACTTAGAGAGTTAAGTAATGAAGTATCTTTTTTTTCTTTTTTTTTTTTTTCAGAACAACTCCAGACATCAGCTTATCCTTTCTCCTCCTCCATACAAAACCATTCTTTTTGAAAGATATCCAGTTCCTTAATATCCAGGCTTGCCTATTTCAAATCTAAGTTCTGCTACCTGCAATAGTATGAAAAAATTAACAGAGAAATGTTCATAGAATCATAAAATCATAGAATGGTAAGGTTGGAAGGGACCTCAAGAATCGTCTAGTTCCAATCCCCTGTCATAGGCAGGGACACCTCCCACTAGTACAGGTCACTCAAGACCTCGTCCTACCTGGCCTTGAACACCTCCAGGGAGGGAGCAGCCACAACCTCCCTGGGCAACCTGTTCCAGTGTCTCACCACCCTCACTGGAAAGAACTTCCTCCTGACATCTCATCTAAATCTCCCCTCTACCAGTTTAAACCCATTGCCCCTCGTCCTGTCATTAAAAGACCTTGTAACTATATTGTAGTAAGATTTAGCAATGATTGAAACTCAAATGCAGTAATTTTTCATGAGCGATGATGTTTGATAATGTGTATTTTGTTTTATTTTTAAAGTCCTGGATGTAAGCTATTAAGCAAATTAAGTTAGTTCTGTGGTTTTTGAGTATGCTGTAGTGGAAGGGGTTATTAATTGCTGCAAGATGATATTTTAAAAATATAGAATAGAATTTATTAATATTAAATATTCAGAACTCGTGGTACCCCGATCACCAAATTAGTAATAGTAACAGGGTCTTGCATCATTATGGAAACTATATACAGGTTATAATAGGATCTAAAAATAACTATTAAATATATATATTAATTGAACTCAGCTAAACTGGCAGAGAAAACTTTGCGGTCAGTGTACCGCTTGCGGTCAGTACATCGCTTGCTCACTAGATGGACACAAGGAGCAACTTTCTGCTTATGGCAGAAGGCAGTTAATGATTATTAGAGGCTTTTGGTATTTACTCACAAAAAATTTTATCTGACAATACCCAAAACTCGTGNCGAACGCGTGACAGGTATCAGAGCCTCTGCTCAGAATCAATGAGGCAACAGGCAGGGATGCAATAGCAAACACACCTTGTAATGGCAAGGCACACACAGTGATCCCTGCTGATCTCCTTTTATCCAATACAGCCCGAGACTAATGGGCCTTTGGCCACAGGATAGCCAATCAAATGGCAGTTAGCCAAGATTTGACCGAATTGGGTGAAGCCATAGGCTTGCTTTACCCTTTTTTGGGCAGAACACAGCCTTGCACAAGGCAACTGTGAGCACCTTGTTTACCGCAGTTGCTGGGCAGGCCACAGACACCAGACTTAGTGGCTCCAGCTTCTTTGTCCTTTTTCCCTTGGTTGCTCTCCCCAAAACAGAAGGAGGGAGAGCAGTACCTGGGCAAGCCAGGACATGTACAAGCCTAATTTGGCCTACTTAGGCCTACCATGACATAAGCAAAAAAGTACATTTTAGCCTTTTGTAGAGTTAGGCTGCTTTTATTTTGTGTACAACCTGGGAAATACTGAGTTGATGTTTTATTACACAGAATATTTCATACAGTGTTCTCAGACAAATTATAGTTTAAGTACTGCCATAGCTGACTTCATATCTTTTAGTAATAACTTCCCCCAAGCCAGTTAGTTGGTTGCATTATGAGCAACCATAAATATTAACTGCAGAATGTTACTTCTAGGAATCTTTCAATGAACTATGCATATCCTGACAAAGTGAATTCTGCTTACACATTAAAAATATTTATTTCCAGTCTAATTGGTAATGTTAGAAGAAAAAAACATGGGTCTTGACCTGTACTGAGTATATCGTGGACATGAATATTTTTGCATGTAATAAGCAGAGTCTTAGCCTTGTTTCCCGTTTGTTAGAGGATTTGTTGTTGTTGTTGTTTTTTTTCATCCTGTTAGCAAAGGCAAAAACAAGGGAATAGAAAATTACCAGGTTTAAAATGATAATTAACCTTATCATCACTGTATTTTCTAGGGGAATTATCTTTGGTTGTATTCATGAATGTAAGATCATTTTTTTATGTGCAATCAGCTTCTCCTGGAAAGTGCAACCAAACGAAATAAATAAATATGCTTTAAATAGATGCATATATATTTGTTCAGCTGAGATGAGACTTTACTGCTGTTGTCAGCTGTCAATCTGTTGGTTAGCTACAAAGAAACTGAGTCAAATTCTTATCAGAGGTGTATTGCAAAGGGTCACAATTTTAGCAAGGGGTATTCTGACCAGATGTAAGAAAGAAAAAAAAAAGCAGAATGAGAACAGCTAAGTCTTTATAAAGTCAGAATGACCATGAAATTTCTGTTCCTGGAGGTATTTACAAGTTAGCTAGTAAAAGCCTGAGCACCCTGATATGCCTTTGCAGTTGCATCTGTCTCGTCCCGGAGTTGGCAGTAGATGACTCCATGATGTTACTTCCAAATTGAATTACTCTGTCTGCATGTTAACAACTGAAATTTAAAAATATAATAGCAATATCGCTTCAAAGTCAGAAATCAACATTACCAGTTAGTGTTTGCAATATGCATTAGGATGTTTTAAATTTTTTTTTCTAGCAGAGAAGTGGAGGTTCTAAAAAGCTGTTTATTAACTCAGATATGGCTGTGTTATTTGTCTTATATCAGCTTCTAAAAGACCTACTCATGTTGTAAGCCTGTTGTGTTAATAACTAAAAGTACAGTAAATGTTAAGATTGCATTTGGGTTTTATAACTAGATTGTAAATTCTGTAAAGGAGAAACAATGAGTAGATTTAGGCAGATATGTAGGGTGAGGTGAGTGCCAATCTACATGCAGACAGCTGAACATTGGGTCATGTTTAGCAAACTATGGTAAAGGGAAATACTTTTCAAATGTATGTGGAGAAAGGTTCCCAAGTGAGAAAAGGAGCCCAGAAAAGTACGCAAGTGTTTGCTCACTTGTTGAATTTCAATTAAGTCTGACCAAATTCATTTGTATGGGACAGGGTCAACATTTCGACTGTAAATCAGAGAGAAATGTGTCAGGAATAAAGTATGAAAGATGCCTAAATGGAAGGCAAAAAACTAATGTGATAGAAAAGTGAAAGCAAAGAGGGGTTACCTACAAATTTTAGTGTCATGGCTGTAATTTAATGACTTCATGTATGAAGAATCTATGAGAATCTTCTTTGTTTATTTCATAAATAGAACTGAAATTGATTTGAACTTGACCTGTGTCCTCTGCCAATATAGAGCAGAATCATCTAGCCTGCAATTCTCTAGTCACTCAGCTCAGAATTTCCCTGGTAGTGTAAGTATCTTCTTCTACGGCTACCTTTGTGAAACATGAAAAAACAGTATATAAACAGATATCAGGACTAGGGGAAAAGCTTGAACTTAAAATAATAGTTAATTTAAAACCATGATCCATAGCATAATGCCATTTTTAGGCTTTTGGTAATTAATAGTGTATATCTTAAGGCAAAAAAGAGATACCTAGTATTACTTGTTGTTTTATGTGTTAGCTTTAAGGGACAAATTAGTGGAATTTCAGAATACTAACTTTGATGTTTCGAGAACTAGGGCAACTGTAATGTTGCCATACAAAGGGAAGTATACTGTCAGCAAGCAAAAGATAATAGCATCCTGTACACCCAGAAGGCCTGCTGTGGTGTTTGCGTCTGCATAAGATCCTCTTCACCCTCAGAACAATCTATTTTTAAACTGGTGCTGAGTTTGACCTTAGTAAAGAGATACTGTTGGAAGATTTTCAAATGCATGATCATGCAGTGTGTGCTCCTCAGTCCTATAGGACACTGACAGTAGTATTTCTTCTATAGCAATTTTTTGTTAGTTAGCACTTTCCTTGAGTTCAGTACTTATCTGTTTAACATTAAAGCGGAAAGCTTGATTACAAATTATGTTCTGTATTCTTAAGTGACAATAACTTACCTGACAGAATTAATTTATGAGATTATTTCTTATTTCTGATTAAAACAGCAATAGCTTCCACAGAACAAGAAATGCTGACTGTGTTGTTAACTACATTTTCCTTACCGTAAGCTGTGATTTCTTTGTAAAATTTGTGAAAAATACAGGTTTTTCTAGGTCAATGTAACCACTATGTCATACAAACAGCATGCACACCGCTGAGAGTTGGAGAGAACTGTTGGTATAGTTCACATATGTTGTAACTTATTTTAAATACCTTGCAAAGCCAGGAAACTGTAAGAACAATAATCTTTCATGGGCCTCTTGTGACCCTCTAAGATAAAGTTTGACCTTTATGTTGTCCCATGATATCTGTACTGTAATATTGAATGTTAGTTAGATTTTAAAAATACTTAGCACTTTTCACCCTTCCTGCATGGTGCTGTTTGCTTTCCACTGGTCAGACAGTGCTTTTTGTGCATCATCAGGACTTCACTACTACCACTTAATTGAGGGAGAGGGCATTTCATTCCACATGGTTTGAAATTGACTGATAGAAAGGTCCAGTATTGAAATGAATCTGTACTGGGAGAAATGTATGATGCTCTTAAAATGTGTTAACTAACATTAAGTTAAACTTACTTTAGCAAAGCAAATTAACTCTCAGTTGTCTGAACCTGAATTTAGTGGAAGTGTATCTTAATATCCAAAACTTTATCTAAATATTTCTTAGTTTTGACAGCCAAAACAGCTGAGCATGTTCATGTAGGATATTTCCTTTTATTTCCCATTTTGTCTATGCTTTTTGAGGTATTATTTCAGTGGTTATCTTTGAGACAATTTTGAGTAGTTTGCACTCGTATTTTATTGTTCTGATCAGTTTTCCTTTGTAATCCTGTGTCAATTTCTGATGTTGAAGATATTACAAAGTTTGGGAATGCATAAAATTAGTTGAATTTGTGTAAGTGTTTAGTGTGTTGTGTTACCTTAAAACTGGAGAACTTTACTCTGTAGCTTAGCAGCTGTTCCCCACTTTACTAAAATCTGCCTACATTTTTCCAACTGTCTAAATAGTTTCCACTTTTCTCCATTATAATGGAATTTATGTGTGCATTTCTTTTTATGTGTGTTTTAATCAGCTTTTAATTGTGGTTAGTGAGCAGATACACCATAATGTAACTCTCTAGTCCATATGTGAATGAGTTGACACATTTGAAAATACTTCAAGAGTGCAAAGACGCTAACAGTTGTGTGTAGGATTTCAGTGGTGTAACTCTGTGGAAGACAACTCAGCAGGGTTTTTCTGTTCGCAAGATTTGCTAATACAGCAACACTTAACTGCCAAGGGAAATTTAAATTGGAAGGGAATCTTCATGTCCTGGTTTGTAAAAGCTCTCCTGGGCTATTCTAGAAATTTCTGCTAGCAATGACATTTCAGTCTGCCATGTAGCTTGTTTCGGTTCCTGTGTGGAGCTGTATACTGTTTGTTAAAACTCCTGCAGTATTACAGTGCAGCAACAAGTAGAGCAGCAGGGCTGGCAATTGTGACAGCTCCTGGTATTCAAAGGACATGAACAGAACACTTGCTCTTATTAGCACAAAGAAATAATCCATTTCAGTGTCACTAACAGTTACACTTCTGCTTTATGATGTGTTAATAGTAGTATGTCCGATACTGCAACAGGCTTAAGAATGATTCTACTGGTTTGGTTTTGTTTTATACTTGCACTTGACAAAGTGAACAAATGAAACACATCAGTACTTTATTGGTTGTCCGTTTCATCTGCATGAAGATAAAAGGCTTACAATTTTTAATGTTATGTCATGAAGAATCCTTTTATTGAAATGTGTATTTTGAACACAATAGTTTAATGATTTCCATAATCAGATATTTCTGATAGGACTCCCATGTATTTTTGAAGAATAAAATAATCTTGGAAATTGCTGTCGAAGTTTACCCCAAGTCCAAAAGGTGGAAAGATAGTATATAGACTAGTATGAATAGCTGATACTCAAAATAACCTTTAATTTAGGAATAAAATTAGCCACACTAGGAATTTGTGGACTGTAATAACAATTCATAAATGTGAATTATTTAGGCTGTAGTTAAAAAAAACCCTTATTATATGTGTCCTGGCAAATGAGAAGTTTATGTAGTAATTTAATAATGCTTGTTATATGTATGTAGTATTCGTAGACTAATGTCAGATTACATAATCCCTTTGAGAAATACTAATTTTGGACACACAGAGTTAATATTTGAAACAGTTGGCATGCAGTAGCAAAATGACTGCAACACATCACTCACATTGCATACGTTCTTATATGTGTATGCTCAAGAAAGTCAGTAATTTTCTCCTTTCCTTGGGTCACTTGAAACAAAATCAATGGTCAGTGCTGCTGGGAACTGAGACTGTGAAAGGCTTTAGAATCCCTGTTGTTTTAATTCCTTAGACAATATGAGATTCATATTGCCTGTGAGAAGAGAAACTGTAATCCCCATGTTGTTCATCCAAGCTACAACCCAGAAGATTGCTCTCAACATTTTATCCTTGGGGTCCAAATGCAATATGTATTTTAAGATGGTGCAGACAATCCAAATACTTTAAAAATAGCAAAAGGGAAAAATGTTAAATGAATCTATTTTGTGACTTATATAAAAACCCCAAAGATTAAAAATGGTATTTACAATCTTTTAATGCGTTGATTTATGGATATTTTTGTGGTCTATACTGTATAAATGACAGAGTATTGTATTTGAAAACAAAATCTTCCCCTCCATAGAATGAATATGGGAATTATTCAGTGTTTTCAAATAAGGTACATACATGAGCCTTTTTTTTTTTTTTTTCTTTTTTTCGTCTTAAGCCCCAATTGAAAAAATAATACTTGTGTATTACAGACAAATGAGATCTGTCTTTAAAGTTGTTTTCTGGTAGTCTTTGGATCGTTGTATTCTGGAGGACACTAATAAGCTAAAGGGAGTTTGTAGCATTGTAACCAATGCAATTTTGACTTTTCTATAGAGGGATGCAAAATAAATTCCATTTAATGTTTTTTGGTGCTTAGTTTGCACCTGTGGTCCAAGGGCCTCCACAAGCCACAGAAGTTGTGCTACTGGATAATGAACTGCTTTTCAATCTTCACTCCGTTTGAGCATGTAAATGTTGAGATGGCAGTCAATACTACTAAATACATACAGAAACATCAGGGAGAAAACAGAGAAGCTGAGAACAGGCCTGTGATGGAGAAGAAAGTTGTGTGATCAGCACTTCATGAGATTGTTCTCTTTTTGTTGATCCTAACTGAATTTTGATGGCGTCTCTTCTGTAGACAGGGAATTGTGAAATCTTGGTTTTACTTCTGACTTTCTTAAAAATCATGTTACCTTAATGATTTCATTTTTCAGTGCTTACAACAGACTAGTTAATCTGCTAAAATTTGGCCAGCAAACACTTTTATTCCTTCTCTTTATAGCAACTTTGACTTATTTTTTTTCCCCTTTTAATAAGTCTTTAATGATGCCTTAAGGATGAAGACACTAGGCTATTATTTTATTCTTATTTATATTTTGTCATGCTTAAGGATGCTCATTTTGGACAAGGACATCATTGTTCAAGAAACTCCACAGATGTATTCGTTGCCTCAAGGGGTGTTTCTGTGTTAAACTTACTCCAATTATCTCTATTATTTTAATAGTTAGATGTCATAAATCAAGCCTACACACCAGAATTCTCTTTAGTCAATGGAGAAAAATGAGCACTACCAGGAATGGGTTTTTATCGATTATTCTTAGACATCTGTTTTTAAATGATGGGCCGAATAAATGTCATGTGTTTTAATTTAGATTCAAACCACATTTCTATATGAATTTTCCACCGCTGTGCCTAAACTAGATGACCAAATTGTAATGAAATTAATTGAATTAGTTTCACCATACAGTATTAAGGTTTAGTTATATCCAGTTTACTCACACTCAAAAAAATATTTTCCATGTTGCATCTTAAACTTCACAGTGTGTATCTTAGAGCCTTCTTTTATGAGGTTGTAATAACTGACAAGCAAAGGTCTTCATTGTTACTGTCAAATTTTCATCCTGTTGTGATAAAGCATCTGTTACTTGTAGGTAATTAAATGGTGGTGAGGATCTTCCTTACTGTTCTTGTATGTACTTTTTCCTTTCCTCCCTCTCTGTCTGTCAAACCACACAGAAGAAAAAAGGGTCATTATTTAATGAATAACCCCTTGGATCACAGATGCTGACAAAGTTATGTCTGAAAAAAAATTAAATTGGCTGACTGCTGTTATCCTAACAGAGCCCATTAAAGTAACACAAGAGAGCATAACTTACTATGTAATAAACTTGACTTTTTCATGGTTTATTTGTAAACAAGACAAAATTTATGGATGGCATTAGTGATACTAAGTTTACAGAATTAAAACCACTGTTTATGAATACAGCTCAGTAACTTGATTTAATTAGATTCTCACTACATTGATCTAAGAGGATTTATCAAGGAGCATTTTATGATGAGGGTTTAAATGAGAATGCTGAAGTTCTCACACAGGTGATGAATTGAAAGAAATATTTTCATTTCAAGATACGTATTTGACCAAAAGCTTATTGGTTATGCTCTTTCACTTTGAAACACTACATTTTGAACAGGAGCTTTGGCTACTGTAAAATCCCAAACTCCGTGTTTGACTGTATACTTCATTGGCACTCAGTGTGTTAAGTGTAACAGAGAGTGATTCAGCTCTACTTAGAGTTATTAGAAGTGAGACATGAAAGTGCAGACTCCATTGATGGCATCGACTGTAATGGAAACTTTAGACCCTTAGTTCCCTTACTGTTACCTACATTTAACATGGTCTGTGGCCCAATTTCAGAAGCAAGTGAGGTTACTAGAACAATCAATTATCTCTGAATCTGTTAGAGATGCCCCTCTTAATTTCTTCTTCAGTTGTGTTCTTTCCTGCTGCTTTCCTTTCTTTGGCTACCTGTCTCCATTAATAGCCAATGTGATTGTAAATCTACTAAACACCATATTAGAATTTTTCCTATTTGATAAGATTTACTGAAAGTAGTGGGCAATGATAAGCTCTGAGATTTTAAGGCTAAAATTTTTTGACATTTAGATAGTGTGGGCTATTGGAAAGTGCAGTATAGACCTGTGAAGTGAGCATAAGGGATGTTAAATTGAATTATAATCAATGCAAGAACATTTAAAAAAATTGTGAAATTACTGTTGTGAATTTATGGAGATGTCAGCATGCCGTAGATTTGGCTTGGATAGAGTTAACTTTTCTGGGGTATCCATCCACACCCCTCCTACCCTGCTTCAGAAGAAGCTGTCAAGTGTGGGTGTGTAATGGTTTGAGCTGAAAAACCCATGACAGGCTGCTTTGAGCAGGTGTCTGTGATGTGGTTCAGCCACTCAGTGCTTCCTTTTGTATCACTCACTTTATATACTGTTCCATTAGAATTATTACTCTCCCTGGCTGTTGTTATCTCTTTGTGATCTTCTGTTAAACTATTCTTAACTCACAGAGCTTTGTTTTTTTTCTCTTGATTCTCCTTCCTATCTTAACAGTGGGGCAAGTGGCTGCTGCATGGGGCTTGGCTTCTGGCCAGGCCTGAACCATGATACAGTCAGAAGTTAAGGTGTGTTTTATGTCCAATGAAATAAAAGGCTACTTATTAGAATCTCTGACAACGTAAATATTGACTCCAACATGTTTCCCAAACTGGAAAAAGAGAGTAGAAATTGTCATGTTATTTCCATATCTGTGGTCAATTCCTCTTGCAGTTCCTCAGTATTAGCAGCAATTGCATATACTTCTTTCCATTAATATAGTCCCTGAATTTGTCTATCTTTAAAACTGAAAAAAACCCAAACACTTCAGGGACAGATGATCCATAAACCACAAAATGTTACCTCTCTTCACAACTTTCTGTGGCAACAAACTGCAAAAAAATTTTTTTTTTTTCGTTTGTTCTTCATCCAGAGAATATCACAAATCCCTGCATCTGTTAGTTTTCGAATTTGGATTTCAGATTTGTCTGAAAATTCTGCCAGTGTTGTGTATATTAGTAGCTCTTTATATAGAATCGATTTCAGGATATATGGGAGTCTGAGCATAGTCTTCAGAGCATATGTTAGAATTGAAGAATATTTCCAGATGCATTTTCTTAAACATAAAGAGTTGCCAGGTACATGAAAAGTTTATGTTTCTTGCTTATACTTCACTTTCCTTTGCATGGGTACTGTGGCAAAAAGAAATACTCGAAGGTGATCTTCTGTTTCTGTACTTCATGCACTGTAGGAAGGTATTCATAAACCATACACTGAGTTCTGACACTAACATTGTGTCTTCTGTTATCGTTAGGTCCAAGCTACATAGTTTCTATTAAATTTGTAATACTGCATTTAATGTTAGATTTATAGCTTAGAGATGTCAAGGTGTATTTGGAGTAGTAGTTCTGGAAGATGAAAATGAATACCGTGATAATTTTTCTTCCTAGGTACATTTAGTGATGGTGCTCTTAAGATGAGGTATATTGTTTTGATTTTTAGTTACTTTTGCTATTTTTTTTTTTGTACTCCCAACTTATATCTGTGAAGACCATCATCTATGCAAAACAAGAAGGAAGGTTCTTGCACTTTCAAAATTAAATTTCGCTATTGTGCTATAGTAAGAAATGTGCCTGTACCCAGACATACTGGTTTCGTGTAGATTCTTTTTATGATGTTTCAAATTCTGCTATCAAACTTCAAAGTTTGTTATGAATCCTACAACCCCCATTTTTTCCCCCAAATGACAGAAAAAAAAAATCAAAGAACTCCATGTCTGTGCTGCTCTGTTTTCACTTCTCATTCTAATGATTCATGATACACCTAAACCCACCTGGGTGTGATCCTGTTGCAACCTGATTTAGCAGAGGGTTTGGACTAGATGATCTCCAGGGGTCACTTCCAACCCCTACCATTCTGTGATTCTTATAATTTTATTTGTTATATAAAAAAGTCCTGCTGTGATACCTTTCTGATGTGCGTTATCATTAGTGGAAAAGAGATGATTCAGGGAGAGGAGAAAAGCATATTGAAAAAAATGTTAGTCTTTAGGTAATCTTGCTTTAGTATTTTTGTGTTGCATGATGGATTCTTTGTTTAGTTACTGATTTGACTTTAGAAATTTGTAGCCTCTTGGATATTTTCCTTTTACTGATGAAAGAGTACCATGACAATATTGAAGACTGCTATAAATTAGCGAAAAATACTTTCTTTTACTAAATATACCAAACTTTTACAACACTGCTGTAACCTCTTGCTTCCTTTCTAGTTCAGTGATAAAAATTACCCGGCAAAGCTTCCTTCTATAAAACGACTATTCTAGGGAACATTTGCTGTACAAAGAATAAAATATATTCTGTTACCACATTTGACAGAACAGAAGACATGTGATATTCTTATCTTGTATTTACAATGAAGTGATGCTATTTATTACCAGAATTCAGAGGTTATTTTCTTAGGATGATGTAAGACCCTCTTCCTTAAAGAGTTTCATAGTACAATTTAAAAAATACTTTCTTCTTACAGTGTTCTTCATAGTAAAATAAATAGTAGTGTCTCTAAGGCGTGATGGAAGATATATGGCAAGAGCTTCTACTGTAATGAAAACCAGCACAGTTTGAAGGGATTATACAGTAAAACAGAACTAATCTAAGAAAACACCACTTTAATCTTGCTGAATGTTTTCATTTTCAGGCATTTTACAGAATGCTGATGTAGTCAATAAAAGGGCACATTCATCAAAACGCATAATTTAATTTAAAAAATACCCAACACACCAGTTTAAGCATACAGTACTCAGATTTCACATGAAGGTGAAGAAGCCCCTTAGGACATTTAAAATTTATGAGGAGTCTTGTGATTTCATTCATTATGTTGACAACATGCACAGCTTCTTTTCAAAATGGATTGGACCCAAAAAGGTGAACAGACATGGTTGTAATAGCTCTTCCTATAGTGTGTGCTGAATTATGAGAGTTACTTCTGGTTATATGTTACCCAGGAGGACTGTTTAATGTGCTTGGTTATATAGATCTGCAAATTTTTAGCTGTGGGCTGGTATCCACATTGAGCCATAAATTTAGATTTGATGTATTGCTTTCTAGGCAGACAACTCATACTCTGATAGAATTAAGGGTGAGAATTGATTTCCTGCTAAATAAGACACATTTCAGTTTAAAGTATAACAAATGGAAACTGAAGTCTCTGTATGGAGCTGATATATGTTGTAAATATTGCATATAGAAAAAAAAAGACTTTTTAGAATTAGAGCTTTACATATACATATGAAAAAATACCTTCTGAATGAAAACAGTATCTAGAAACTTTTTACTGTCGGAATTTTGATTTCCGAAAGCATTTCTGATAATGCATTTTTGATTGCCATGTCATACAATATAACCTTACTAGCAGAATACACTTTCAGCTTACTTTTGGCTTGTATTAAGTCTGAGGTGCCTAGTGTGTGAGTTATCAGTTTCATATGTCTGGACTTGATAATGTTAAATGTCTTTACCAGCTGAAAGGATTCTATGATTCTGTGGTTCTGTATGCTCATAAATACTGTAACAAACACTTTAGAGAAAAAAAAAGCGAACCAGAAAACAATTAAATGAGAAGTCCTTATGAAATTTGGAAGGAGTCAAATTTGCTAAGATGCAGAGGAAAATCTTTTATGAGCTGAAGCAAATTTCCTTAATTTCACCCTGTTAAAAGTGCTGATGCTTTAAGCATTTTCGTAGTATTATGTAACAAGTAAAGAAGGAAGGAAACTATCCCTGCTAGCAGATTAAGGAAAACTTTGCTGTGCTATTTCAACTTAATTTATGGGTGGGATTGCATCCTGGTTCAGAATGAAAACTCCTCAGTCTCCCCTTCCTTTTACTCTCCCCATGCACTTTTTTTTTTTCTTTCTTTTTCTCTCTCTTGTTTTTGCAGTGATGAATGTGCTGTGTGAAATTTAATGAACTCGGATCATTCCTAATCAAAGATTTATTCTGGAGTATTTCAAACCTTTAGAACTGTTTACTATAAACTGTTTCAGTTGACATGAAATAATGTGTATCCTTCTTGAGGACAAAGGAAATAATTTTCTGTAAATATTACTTCCCAGTTGTAGTCTGATTTTGCATCAAAACTGTGTTGCTGTGTAGAAGGATCACCCTACGCATCTACATCTAGTTTTTATTATCCGTGAGACTTTATTTATTTAGTTAGTTTGCTGCTCTATACATGTATAGTTGCAATGGTGTATTTGCTATAAAGGAAGGAGTTGCTATCTGAACAATATTTTAGCTGCTTTGTTAAAGCTACATTCCCATTGTTTTTCTAGCAAGTGCTAGAAAATATGTGCTGTAATTCACATTTTCTGTTCTTGGGGAAGAATTGCCTTCATGATAGCTTTTTAAATTATCCAATGTACCTGTAGGTGCAGAACTCAACAAATTATTAGGATGGCATCAGAAATGTGTGTGTAATTAATTTTCTGAAGATTCATAGTAGCTGCTGAAGGAAGAAATATCTTCCTTACTGTAATGAATCTAGAGTTTTATGGAAATTCAGCAGATTAAATTTGTCCACCAGAAAAGTCACCAAATTCATCAAAGACTTCTGTCTGGGTAATAGCCAGGCTGAAACTCTGTATAGATTTGAGAGTATGTGCTGAATGCTTTACATATTTAAATAACACAAAGCTGTCCAGGCTAGCTGGGCACCATGTATGTGCTCATCTGGTCTTGCTGTGGTGACATTTTAAGCTTTTGCAGAGCATTTTTCTTGACACACCATCTAATCCATTTAGGTAGGATGGTAGGAAAAACGAGTTGGCTCTGCTCTACTGATCAGTGGTTGATAGGAGGATTTATGAAGGATGACAGACATCATGCAGAGGCTCAAATATACTTCAAAATGCATACCACCTCTAAATTTAGTACCATTCACCTTTATATGATGGCACAAAAATGAAGTATAATGTGTTGATTCAGATATCTGCTACCACTAAGGTAAACCAGATCTTAAAATGTCTCCAAGAATTTGATGTGAGAAGGATGCAAGGTTCAGATTGCGTAATTTTGCATATTAAGGTTTGATAAACCTGGAAGAGGAAACAATTGCAAGTAGTAGTAGTATCAGACTTCATACCCAGTAGCTTTACTTACCCACAGTTCTTGCATTCCTATACCAAGCCTGCCCCCCACCCCCCCCCAAAAAAAAAACCCCAACAAACCAAACCTAACAACAAACAACAACAAAACAAATAAACCCCCCCAAAAACAACCCCAAGCAAACAAAATGAAGCCCCAAAACCCCAGCAAAAAACCCAAACCAATGAAACAACAAAAATCCAATGAGACCAAATAATCGCAATCACCAAGTTAAATAAAAGATAATCCAGATTGGTAAAATGTGAGATTATGCTACTGTTTTCCTACTTTGATGGAAATTAGTCTTCAAAACTTCAGAGGAGTTTTTAAATTTTAGACATTGCCTTTTATTTGGCAGTATCCTTTTATTGAAATAAAACCTGTAGATTAATATACTATTATATTGTAGAGAATAAACAAGAGTGAAAAGTAGCATCACATTGCTGTTGATATATGTTGGTAAAATCAATGACGTTTAAACCCCAAAGTTCTTTCTTTAGAAGTTAGCATGATGGTTACAGTTGCTACTGGACTGGCCAGGCATTGGAATAAGCTGCCCAGGAGTTGGAGTCATCACACTTGGAGGTGTTAAAAAGATGTGTAGCATAGTACTTCACGACATGGTTTAATCATAGAATGCTCTGGGTTGGAAGGGACCTTTGAAAGTCTAGTACAAACCTCCTGCATATGCAGGAACATCCCCAGCTCGGTCAGGTTGCTCAGAGCTCCATCATGCCTGACCATCTCCAGGGATACGGCCTCCACCACCTCCCTGGGCAACTCATTTCAGTGTTACACCACCATCATAGTAAAAACATTTTTGCTGATGTCCAGTCTACCCTTCTCTAGTTCAGAACCATTGGCCCTTGTCCTATTGTTAGCATGCAACTTGTAAACAGTCCCTCCACAGCTTTCTTTTATATCCTCGGTTGGAAGGCCTAACATCCAATCTGCTGTTTGAAGCCATTGCCCCTCATCCTGTCACTGCAGACCTTTGTAAACAAGTCCCTCTCCACCCTTCTTGTAGCTCCCTTCAGGTAATGGAAGGCTGCTGCTAGGTCTCCCCAGAGCCTTCTCTTCAGGCTGAACAACCCCAACTCTATCCACCTCTCTCCTCTCTTCATAAGAGAGATATTCTGATAATTTTGGTGGCCTTTCTCTGGACCCTCTCCATCAGATCCATGTCCTTTTTGTGTTGAAGACCCCAGCACTGGACACAGTAGTCCAGGTGAGGCCTCACCAGACACATTGCTGAAACCTTTCTCAGGCCCCCATTTCCCAGAGTTAGGGCATGCATCAGGATAAGCCAGCCTACATTTGATGGGATGGACAGTGGAAGGTTGCAGTCTCTAGTCCAGAGGTGGAAATAGCAGAGGGTATAATGCTAGTTTTGGGAGAACTTATTTTAAAAAACAAATGGTCACTATGATCTTGATATGTCAACACGTTTTTCACTTTAATATTTTTCTATACTGATAGTAATGAACAAGATTTAAACCTTGCCAAGTTCTATTTTAGCCAGCTTAGTTTGGAGTCCTATGATCCTTAATGTTGATTCTCTAAGCTCTCAATTTTAGTTGTCTTCTGTGTCAATGTTGATCCTCTTTATGTTTTAAAAGTATTTTCAGAAATTACCTGAGATTGTCTAAATTCAACTCTGAAGTCATAAACACTTTCTTTTTATTCCTAAGAAGTATCTGTTTCCAGGTTGGATCCTGCAGGCATCACCGCTAAGCAGGTTTGCACTATGCATATGTATGGTTGCTAAATGTGACTTCTTTCTCCTCCTTTTAATCTGGCAGCCCTTGGCTGCATCACCTGCAATTGCACATTGTTTTGCCAATACTTTGTGTGGCCTACATCACATATGCTTCTTGCCTTACTACTATTTCCATACATACTTTATTTCTGAGCCTTCTGCTAAGGTTTGATTTTGTATATTTTCCATTTTTTTTTCTCTGTAGCCAAAGTTTCATTCTATTGTTTGTTTGGTTTTTGTCATTTGAATTTTGTCCTGAGTGACTTCTGCAGCCTGGTATATCACATGCTACTCTTTTTCAAGTGTGAAGTCATATCTTTTGGTAGTTCTTTGCCCCTTGCCCTCCACCATACAGCTTTGGATATCAGAAGTGAATTAGTGTCTGATGTGTTGTAATGAAATCTGCCAAGTGCCTTCATTATAATTCTGACTTATTAGTTTAAAATTAATAAAAGATACTTCAAGGAATTCTTTCACTTTTTGGAGATTCATTTGCAATCATTTAAGTGTCTCTTTTGGGGGTTTAAATAGGACTGCTGTTTCAGTTCAGAGCTTGCACTTTCAGTCTGGTTCTGGAAACTGGTTAAATCATCAGTAGGTACAAGTTCAGAAAAAATAGAAAAATAGTTACCAGTGATTTTTTAATTTTATTTTTTTTAAATTTCAAATGGATTCGAGCTTTTCCCATACCGACCTCAGTATGATTTCATTCATGCAATTCATCAATGTAACACTGTTTTTGACTTGTTAGCAACCACTCTTAGTGTAAGCACTACCCATTTTCTCTCTGTCTTGTTCTCTTTCTTGGTTTGCTTACTTCTCTGATAAACATAAAGTAGTTTAGTTCCTAACTATGCAGTTATGGACTTAGAACTTCTGGCTTTTGTGGTTCAAACACCTGCTTAAAGCAGAGCTAATAAGGTTGTGTAGGGACTTCATCAGACATTTTGAATATCTCCAGAAATTAAGATCACATAATCTTATTTAAATTCCAGTTTGGTATTATGTTACTGCTTGATGTATCTTTGGTTTTTTGTTTACTTAAGAGGAGAACAGAAGTATTAAGAGTGACTGTTATTGAAATTTAAGCACCCCAGAAGTCTTTGATACAGGGAGATCCTAATTTTCCCAGATATTTCTCAAGAAGGACCAGTACATATTTTTGAAGATGCTTATATTGATGTGATTCTAGAGAAAGTGACAGTAGTTGTACCGGAACTATTGATGTGACTGATAGAACACAACTCTTTGTGAGTGAAACAGACAGTGCAGCCAGAACCTGATCATTACATAAAGAACATGTTAAAAAATAAGTAATAAAAAAGTTAATACTTGATAGAGAATCAATCACATTTTATCCCTTTTGTCTTACCTTACTAGATTTTTCCTTGAATTCTTTATTTTGTGGTAGTGACAATTTTACTCTATTTTGATGTATTCAGTTCAAATATTTTAATGTTATATATTTGACCAAATCAATCTTGCTCTTATGCAAAGAGATGGTATGTGATGGCAAAAACTCCTTGATTAAAAAACATATGTGTAGTCAGAAAAAAGTAGAGAGTAGTATTTGAGAAGAGAAGTTTTGTACTTAGTTCCTTGAGGAAAAAAGTATTATATTTGCCCAGTGATAAGTATGAAAAGGTATATAAATGCTCTGTAGGAATGGAATATAATTCCTATCTACCATTTCAAATATTTTTAGTACAGTTTGGAAGTGAAGACTATCCTTGAAGGACAGATGGCAACTACATGCACATTCTAAACTGCTGCCTCAGGTCTGTGATAAAATAGGAAAGTTGAGAATATGTACTCTATTATCCTTTCATAGAATAGTCATCACTTCTTGCAGGTTGCTTCTATAGGTACTTCATTTTTGCATAGATAGTTCAGATGTAAGCTATTATGTTTTAATAACAAAAAGCGTTGTTCCTCTGTGTGTGTCATTCAGATGTTTGGGAGCAGCTTTGTAAGCAAGATTTTGAAGTGAAAACTTTTTTCCTTAAGGTTTCAATGGTGACTGCTCTGCTTCTGTCTTCATGTGAATGTAAGGTTTTGTTTCACTGTAAATGTTAAGTATATCAAATATTACCATATTCAAATATATTATAGTTGTATGAGCATCTATCTCATTCTTGCTGAGCACATGGTCAGTTTTCATATATATTTATACCTAATTTTGATAATTTCATCCCATTTTAACTCTCTATTACTGATAAATCAAACTCATGTGCGCATTCTAACATTTCATGAAACAACAGGAATCACTTAAAAGAAGATGTTTCTAAAGATAACTTGTACTTACTACAGCAAACCTCAGGAAATGATAGGCAACTCTTTGTGAGGCCATTCCGTAAAGTGCTGCTCTGGCATTTCAGTGAATTCTAAGACCAAAAGGACAGAATGCTGAGATAATTAGGTATTAATCCTTTTTAGATGGGGCCTTCTGTCCCCAGAGACCTGCTTATGGTTGCAAACATTATAGTGACTAAAAGTGAGCTGTGCATGCATGTATGAGACCTACTGCCCTATAGTTTCTAGAAGATTTTCAAAATTTCCACAAGTTCTGAATGCTCACCAGGTCAGTATGTTGGTAGATGGGCATGTACTGCTAGGCAATTTTTATGCCTCTTTCCTGCCTGTTTTAAATATGAACCTTACTGCCTGCAGCTCCTTTTCACGCATTTGGTTTTCGTGTGTTCTTCTGTAACAGACATTCACCATGAACACTTACTGGGTTAGAGGAAGCAGTTCAAGAATGTTTTTTGCTTGCCTTTGTGAAGCTTGAGCTCTCTAAATGAATTCTGAACTTCCCATGTTGCCTACTGACAAATAGTGTGCATAAGAAACTCGTATTATTGTAGGTCACTGAATTAATTTTTAAAATGCCAATTGACATGATTCCCTTAGGGAATTGTAAGTTGCAGCCTCATATTATGTTCCAGCACAAATGTGGAAATTCAGTGTTTTAGAAGGGAAAGTATTTGTAGTACAGAAAGAGCTTAACATGAATCAGGTGATGCTTTTCTAGCTTTTAAATGCTAATAGATGGAAATAGGCAGACTTTCTAGAGGTGTTTCACTGTCCTTTCTTGTTCAACACAGGGAATGAATCGGGGTTGGTGTCCTTTAATTCTGGCACCAAACCTCACAACTGCTGTTGATTGTTTTATTTTGTGTAAACAAAAATGGGTGTTAAGGTTTAGTACTGATAATGAATACAGCTTAGTTCAGTCCAGAGATAGGAACACTAGATGCAGAAAGAGAAATAGCCGAAAAGTAGCCATTCAGAGCTATTTGCATGAATGATTTTTGATTGTAAAGATCTATGGAATGGCACAGGTATTATATCTTGCTGAAATATGGCATGCATTCTGTTTCCATCAAATAGTCAAAAATAGAGCACTGCAGATGAGACATGATAATTAACCAATAAAATAGACTTTTCACTTAATAATAACACTGCCCAGTAGCAGTGTTGCATTTAATGGTTGTCAGAAAACACTGCCCAGTAGCAGTGT
Organism: Eubucco bourcierii; assembly: GCA_013396675.1. NCBI lineage: Eukaryota > Metazoa > Chordata > Aves > Piciformes > Ramphastidae > Eubucco > Eubucco bourcierii. The sequence continues at coordinate 105,822 of VWZE01013078.1, read as the reverse complement.
AGTGTTTAACGGTTCTCAGCAAATGTATTCCTTGTGCACTGAAGTTTATAAAAATGGGTAATTTTTATTTTGTAGAATTTTTATATTGGGCAGGCAGGATTGCTGCCTGTGGTTTGTGCTCCATGACAGAAACCCTCTAACATCACCTTAGAATAACAGAATCATAGAATGGTTTAGGTTAGAAGGGACCTCAAAGATCGTCTAGTTCCAACTCCCCACCATAGACAGGGACACCTCCCACTAGAACATATTGCTTGACTACTTGAAAATTAAAATTTGGGACTAATACAGAAGTTACCAGAATTAACAAATCACTTATAAAAATGCTGAATTTCTAACAGCACAATTGAATGTCAGAATATCTTTCTGATATTTTTAATATAAAGATTTGTGTCTTGTAGATTGACAGTAAGACTTTTTATCACGTAAACTAGCAGAATGATTGTGAGGCTTGTCTGTGATGCTGTTGAGCCCTAAGTCTTGAACTGGGAATTCTTACCTTAGTGACAGGAAATACACTAAGAAAACAGTTAACTAGTTAGGGTAAAACACTGGGTAATATGTGATATAGAATATTTTTTTTTTTGGCAGCAGAAAGAAAGACTTTATAGTATATCGGGTCATTTTCCAATTCACATCGCTAATTTGTATGATTGTGTCCTTGAATAAGTAGAATCCTTTCTGGCATTATCCAGGGAGAAATTATATTAATAATGCATCTTTCATTTGATTATTTTTTTTAAATCAAAGATAATGCAGATTTCTTTAGAGTTTGATTTTGTAGCCTTTATCTGCACATGAATCTTTTAGTGGTACTGTTGCACATCAAGATCAGGTTCCAGAGGGACCTGGACAGGCTGGAGAGGTGGGCCCAGGCCAACCTCATGAAATTCAATAAGGCCAAGTGTAAGGTCCTGCACCTGGGTAGGCACAATCCCAAGCACAAATCCAGGCTGGGTGGTGAATGGCTGGAGAGCAGCCCTGAGGAAAAGGACCTTGGAGTCTGGGTTGATGAAAAGCTCAACATGAGCCTGCAGTGTGCACATGCAGCCCAGACAGCCAACCGAGTCCTAGGCTGCATCAAGAGCAGCGTGGCCAGCAGGGCAAGGGAGGGGATTCTGCCCCTTTACTCTGCTCTCGTCAGACCCCACCTGGAGTACTGTGTGCAGTTCTGGAACCCTCAGCACAGGAAGGACATGGAAGTGTTGGAGCGGGTCCAGAGGAGGGCCACAAAGATGATCAGAGGGCTGGAGCAGCTCTGCTATGAGGACAGGCTGAGAGAGTTGGGGCTTTTCAGCCTGGAGAAGAGAAGGCTTCGAGGGGACCTGATAGTAGCCTTCCAGTATCTGAAGTGGGCCTACAGGAAGGCTGGGGAAGGATTATTTACAAGGTCCTGCAATGACAGGACAAGGGGCAATGGGCTTAAACTGGCAGAGGGGAGATTTAGACTGAATGTTAGGAGGAAGTTGTTTGCAGTGAGGGTGGTGAGGCACTGGAACAGGTTGCCCAGGGAGGTTGTGGATGCTCCCTCCGTGGATGTGTTCAAGGCCAGATTGGATGAGGCCTTGAGTGAGCTGTACTAGTGGGAGGTGTCCCTGCCTATGGCAGGGGGTTGGAACTAGATGATCCTTGAGGTCCCTTCCAACCTTACCATTCTATGATTCTATGATTCTATGGTAAGATATCATGAACTAGTTTATGATGAACTTTAAAAGCTGTTTTATATGGGTTTTTTTTTTAAGTTGCATGGTAAGGATGGGTAAAAAGCTAACATCAGTTGAGGGAAGAAGAGGAAGGGACGGAAATGCTTTCTCTGTATTGTTCAGACTGCACAGTGAATTTACATGAGAATTTTATCATCATTCTTGGTGATACGCTGACTCTGAATGAATTCCCTACAGATGCAGATGTTTTTGGACTGACTTATTTATCTTCTTTTGAGATACTGGCTTAAAAAGATGGATCTGCTTTTTATGTCTGGAGAATGATGCCTTGAGACTTACTTGCCATATATTTCAGGCTGCTGGACTAGCTGTTGAAAGTAAAGATTAGTTCTTCAGACAGCTTTGACAGTGTGGTTGAGGCAAAGAATTGGGGAGAGTAGCCACTTCTTTGGCCATGTTTTTTACTGTAGCTAGTGGAAATTTCTTAAAACGCTCTGTGCTCTAAGCATAAGTCTACCTGTGTATCAAAAACCTGAAAAAGTTGGGCAAATATTCATGTGTTTATATCTTCAGTAAACTGGAAGACAGATCATAGTATCACATCCGTCTTACAGGGCTAGTGCAACAACCCCTCACCAGTGTAGTCACCTTCTGCTGAACATGCACCACTTTATCAAAGTCCTTTTATTTGTGACTTAAAACTGGATACAGGATAAAAACAAATCATCTATCTCCATTGTCTCTTGATTGATAATCCTGTGTCTGTGAATATCAGTTGATCCCTGTGATTTTGTGTCATTTGCAAAGTGGTGAGAATCCAGCCATTTTCATTAACCTGTTTGATTTTCTACCTATCTGGACTGTAGTGTCCTGACATGGATAGGAGAATACTCCGAGACAGTGCTGCTTGTCAAGAAAGATTCCATATTAATTGCTGACTTCCACATTCTATAAAAAAAAAAAATGTAAAAAAATCTATTATTGTACAGTAGCTTAGTATGTTTTGTAGTGCAATTAAAATAGCTCTTGATGTCTAAGTTACAAGTCATTAACCTAAACTCAGTAAAGTAAGATAGGGAATAGCTATTTCTTTGACTTGAGGATAATTGTGATAGGGTTTTGGTTTTTTTTTTTTTCTTTATAGATCCTTGTTGAATTTCCAAACTTTAGCAAAATTTTCAAACCAGTGTTTTCTGAACTGGATGCCTGAAGATGACCTGGCAAAAAAATGGAACTTAAAAATATGTTTCTTTTAAATGAAACCTTTATCTGAAAGAAACACTTGAAATACTGGCAAGCAGTATGCAGTGTAATAGTGTGGCTAATGTAATTCGTTTTTCTAATTTGAAAACAGTGGTCTATTCTACTTAAAAGCCATTAATGAGTATCAGTAAGAATCTTTGCTAAGTTTAGTGTGACTAGAACACTGGACACTTTATATAACTTAGAATAAATTGGTTGCATACCTTCTTTCCTAGCAAAGGAGGAAGACAGAATCCAGTGATTGCATTAGGATGAATGTTTGCATGATTGTTAGGAGGGCTTTTGTGGTATTTCTGGTTTGTGGTCTTTTTCCTTATTCTTTTTAAATTTTTTTTTTTCCTTTTTTCCTCCCTTTCCCCGTTTTCCTTTTCAAATAGAACTTCTGTAGGAGATAACAGTTCTGTTCCCTTTAGAGAAAATGCTGAGGACCACGCTAGGAGAATGTGTGGAATTCATTTTGTGTAATGTTGTGGAATCATATGGATGACATTGTAAACTGTAATCGTGAGCAGCAAAACCTAGAGAAAAAAAATTCTGCTTGGCGTAGTCTGGGATTTTATACATTAACTACGGCATCACAAAAAAAAATTGTTTGCTGATGTGGCTGAAAGACTGCTACTTCAAGACAGCAGCATGTCCAGTAGCTCTTTTGCTATCGCATGGCACCTGGAGTTCTCAGAATAGGGAGTGGTAGTGACAAATATTGGAAAATTTAATTTGTATTATAGAAAAAAATGTGTACTTTTGACATCAGCACTGTGAGGATGATACAGGGTTGGTCTTTTTCAATAAATTACAGAAATTGCAACTGGATACATTTTGCCTCTTTTTATGACATCAGGGGGCAAAATGATTGTCTGCTCTGAGCAAGAAATTCCAAATGGAAATACTAATTTTAGAGTATAGTTAGCCTGTGTTATTGTGGGCCTGGAAGAAAACCTGGGCATTTGGGTCTTGATGTAAATTTTGGCTGTATATCTTTTAGAGATGTTGTGCAACTTCCCTATATACTTTCTATGTAGTAGTTATTCTTTTTGAAGTCTTTTTGTGTTTGTGTGTACTATGCATCACAACAACAACAAAAAAAATCAAACATTCATCAGCTACACTGTGTGCAACTCTTTATCTTTTGGAGCCTGAGGCTGCTACAAGGAACTCATATTTATCATATTTTCCTCATTCCTTTCATAGCCATTTTTTTCACCCAAAAGCAAGAAAAAGTAGCATGCGCTTGTCTGATATGTATACATACACAGGTATGTAAATATATGTGTAAAAACTATTATTGCTATCTCATAATATTATGAAATGCTGTAAAGTTATCCATGCAGTTGTAATCTGGTAAGTTTGTTACCAAGATTTTTTCCTTTTTTTTTTTTTTTTTTTTAATTTTTTAAATTTCTTTTTTTTTTTTTTTTTTTTTTTAAATCACTATTCTATATTTTTATTTTATCACTTATCACTACATAGTTTTGCATTTTAGGATAATCTGTAGTACCTTTCTCTTGTAAAGATAATGGGTGCATTTTGTAGTGATACGAATAACATGCTTGAAAATAAGCCTTTTCAATATGATTGCTTTTGTAACTGCCTTCAGTCTTGTGTGGCTAAATTGTGAAAGCCTTCTTGTACGTAGTGTGGCCGTTTGAGTTAGATTCTTACCTCAGACATTAAAAAAACCAAGCAACTAAAGCGAAACAGAGAAACTTGGGAGGTGGAAGCTCTAAGGTGAACTTTCTGGGGATAGGCCATATAATGGCAACAATGGATAAGTTAATATAATTTCATTGGAGCATCAAGAGCTTTATGTCTGGAAGCACAGCTTGTACCTGTCCTGGCTGCTTCCGCCGCTTTGCCTGTGCCTGCTGCTATCTTCCCCTGCTGCTGTTTTGGCTGCTGCTGCTGCTTTTGCTGCTTTTGCCGCCGCTTGACCCCTTCCCCATCTTTCCTCAGGTTATTATATTCTTGTAGTAGTTGTATTTTTCCCTATACTGTTGTATTTAGTTTAAACTATAAGAAATATATTTTTTTTCCTGCCTTCACAAGAAAAAATACGTGTGGTGGTGAGTTTATTCTACCAGGGGAGGGATCCACCCTAACCTGGTACAATGTAGAAACTTACTTTACTTGCAGTTTGCAGGCACATGTATTTAATTAGTCTCAATGTAAAATAGACCATGAGAAGTACCATATGTCGGACAATTTTACCCATGGAATTCATGGCTTGGTTTTTGTTTGAGGGGAAGTGTTTTATATTTTTACATTATTTTAATTTTGTTTCAGTATTATTCTAATACTGAAGCACAGTAGGCAGTAACTTGATTTTAAATACGTGTTTCATTTGCTGGCATTCATTTTGAAAGCTGTTTGCAGATAATATTAACTCTCATGGTATCTGGTCTGACTCCCGAGGTGTATTGTGACTAACTGGTCTCATCGGTGCAAAGTTTCAGCCTTTTTGACAAATGCCATACCTGACAGATTCAGGCTCAAGGTTATTGTCCAAGTTTGAACAATTTGTCAAAGATTGGTTGTTTCCACAGTCTTAACAGCATTTTCTTGAATGTCTAGTTTTCCATATTTCAAGGTACCGTACCTCTGTTCCTTTCCTACTAGTTGTGTGGTTTGGTGACAGCAGTGACTTGCTGTTTCCTTTTTTACCAATGCATGAAATATACAGAAATCTGAGCTGCCCGTCCACCTATAAAATAGAACCAAACCAAGGCAATGATACATCCATTTCAAATTAATGAAAAAGGTCTAATACTGAACTAATCTAGCAATCAGTATTCCAGATGTAGTATATATGTTCTGTGAACCTTGACTTGTTTTCAATGTTTACTGAAATTTCAAAACCACTGCCAGAATCTGTTCAGTGGCTAGATCACATGTCCATGAAATTACTGGATGGATTATCTGATGATTTCTCCAAGATTTGCTTTGGCGCATATCCCTGGAACTGAAATATTAGTAAATTTATTTTATCTTTTTTTCTTTTCTCAAGTTCACCTGATGACAGAAGTTATGTGAAACATTTCAGTACAAGGGGAGTTTTGGGACAGAAATTATGACAAACTGAAAATGATTAAATTTGTTGGAAGTTTGGAAATAGCACATTAAGACTAAAACAATATTTCTTCTGGCACTTCAGAAATATCCCTGTCAGTTCACAGTTTAATCTATTAAATTGGGAAATGGGAAAAACATTTATGCAGATAAGCATTCTTGTTGTTATAGAAAAAGCTGAAGGCGTCTTAATTTGAGCTTGATTTCTGTCCTTCTGTACTTCCTTGCTTGTTCTACACATTTGTAAAAGAATTGTTTTTCACAGGCAAAAGGCAGATCTGATTTCCAGATTTGATTGCTATCATTAATACCGTAACTTTTCTCTCTCATAAACACTGCCACGTATTACTCTGCTCTTGTCAGGCCCCATCTGGAGTACTGTGTACAGTTCTGGAGCCCCCAGCACGGGAAGGACATAGAACTGTTGGAGTGGGTCCAGAGGAGGGCCACGGAGAAGATGAGAGGGCTGGAGCAGCTCTCCTATGAGGACAGGCTACAAGAGTTGGGGCTTTTCAGCCTGGAGAAGAGAGGCTTCGAGGAGACCTTATAGTAGCCTTTTAGTATCTGAAAGGGGCCTACAGGAAGGCTGGGGAGGGACTACAAGACTACTGTCTTGTAATGACAGGACAAGGGGCAATGGGTTTAATCTGGCAGAGGAAAGATATAGACTAGATGTTAGGAGGAAGTTCTTTCCAGTGAGGGTGGTGAGGCACTGGAACAGGTTGCCCAGGGAGGTTGTGGCTGCTCCCTCCCTGGAGGTGTTCAAGGCCAGATTGGACGAGGCCTAGAGTAAGCTGTACTAGTGGGAGGTGTCCCTGCCTGTGGCAGGGGGTTGGAACTAGATGATCCTTGAGGTCCCTTCCAACCTTACCATTCTATGATTCTATGATATATTGTTAAAATGTTCATAAGGTGTTGTGATAAATTGTTCCAGGTGATCACTTTAATCCAATTAATTCAATTAATTCAATATTTGCAATTTTTACTTTGTCACCATGAAAAATAAGAGATGTAGATTTTTGGACTGCTTTTGTGAAACATGCTTATATTTATGAAAGTTAATACGATACGAATTTCTTTGCCTGATTTTGTATTTTCGTCTTTATACTTTGGACTCTGTTTTCTGACTGAGTCACCTTAAAGGTAGTCATAATGATGCTGAGTATCAACAGGCTTAATTCCTTTTTTATTGGCTTTCCATACTTATGTCTAAAAAGGTCAGATAAACATCTGTTTGCAATGGTCATGATAGTATGTCTCTTCTTAATACTTAGCTGTGTATCTGAAGAACCATTAAAGAAAACACATTTCCATAAACTAAAATATTTATAAGGGGAAAAATATTTATTTGAACATTTTTTGGTTTGGTTGGTTGGTTGGTTTGTTTGTTTTTTTTGTAATGGGTTTCTAATTTAATTTCTTTGGTGTATAATCCTGTCATAGAATCAGAGAAAGATTTGGGTTGAAAGGGACCCTGATGGTCATCTATTCCAACCCCCTACCATGAGGTGGTGGTCAGGTTGCTCACTAAGCCACATCCAAACTGAGTGTGAACACTTCTGTGAGGGGATATTTAAAATTTCTGTGGACAACCTACTGCAGTGCCTCACCACCCTTGTAGTAGAGTATTTCTGCCTAATATCTAACCTAAAGCTATTGGCTTTCAGTTTACTGTACTCATCCTATCACTCTCTCTCCCCATTTTCCTCTTAGCCCCCTGTAGGTACTGGACAGCTGGACAGGTCTCCCTGGGGCCTTTCCTTTTCTTGGCTAAGCAACAACTCTTTCAGTCTGTCCTCATACAAGAGTGTCTCTGTCCCTCTGATTATCTTTGTGGCTGTTCTCTGGACTTGCTCAAGCAGTTCCATGACTTTCGTATGCTGAGTACCACAGACCTGAGTATGGCAGTCCAAGTGGGGTCTCATAAAAGCAGAGTAAAGGGAGAAAATCACCTTCCTTGACCTGCTGGTCACACTTCTCTTGACACAGCCGTTTGACCTCATGGTTGTGAGCATACATTACTGGCTCGTATTCAGTGAGCTCACAACCCAGAAATGTATGATCCACCAATATCAGCAAGCTCTTCTCTGTAGGGCACTTTCAATCCACTCAATGGCCAGCAGTTTATGCTTGGGATTTCCTTCACAGTCCCAAGGACCTTGCATTTGACCGTGATAAACTTCATGAGGTTTGTACATACTCCAATAACTGAGTACACAAAAATATCTGGGTTTCAGCCTGACACATGGTCATTCCATACCTGCAAACATACATCAGAAAGCAAGGGATTAACTTGCCTAATAGTTTAGGCAATTCTTACATAGTTGGGCACTTTGCAGTATGTTTATAAAGGACAAATGGAAGGCTATCACCCTATTGGCTGAATTGTAAAATATCACACCTTCGATGCTTTGCTATATCAGCAAAATGACTATTTAAGCTCAGTGAGTAACTCAATTACAAGAAAAGGTATTGAATTTTTTTTTGATGAATCGAGTCAGTAACGTTTCATTTGCAGTCTGAATAGAAAGCATTCTAAGTATTTCAATTTTCTATCTCAAGTGAAAGAGCAGTTATTAAAAAAAAAGTGTAAGACCTTGCAGACAAGAAACAAATCCATATATTTTTTGTGACATTCTAGTTGCCTTTGTCACTTCTTTCTGAAATTTCATGTGTGTCCTTGTTAAATTCTACCAACTTCCTCAAAAAATGTTCTGATGGAGTTTTCAAAATTTAATAAATTAAAATTGTCTCATTTGCCATGCCTTTTTTTTTTCACCCCTGTGGTAATTTGCTATCCATTATTGTGTAATGTATATTGTACTAGTTTAGGTCTCATATTGAAAACCGCTCCATTAGCCATTTTGTTAAGCAATAGTGTAAATTAAAGTGAAATTGAGCCATAATATTTCTGCATTACCACAGTAATGTGATCATGTTCTTTCCACAGTAGGGGATGGACATAAATCTGGCAATAGCAAAACCTGCAAATTTATAAATACAAATCCACACCATTGTATTGATAAGTTTTTTTAAGATCCCAGGTCTATCAACCAGCTAACTTGAATATATTGAATTTACTTTTGCTGTAGCAGTGAAGAAATCAATTCTGCAGTTTTGCACACGAGTATCATAAAAATCAGATTTAGGATGTCATTGTGCTGATTTATAAAGAATTGGTTTATTATGTACATTGAAGTTAAAAAAAAAAAAAAGACTGCAGATGTAAAATACAGGTGAAGTAATGGAGAAAATTCTGAGTTGCAAAATGCTGTGTGGACAAAAAGCTTGACCAACTGGCTGTAGGTGGCCCTGTTTGGGGCAGAGGAGTCAAAGTGGATCACTACTAGAGGTCTGTTCCAACCATTTGCATTCTGTGAAAATAAAATTTAAAAGAAACCAAGTGGCCTGCTTTCACAACATCAGTGTTTTCAAGTAATGTAAGATTGGTTTGCTTTATTATCCTTGAATATGTTGCAGTAGTAATGTGGAAAACTCATACTATGTAACATTGGTGGGGTAGAGCGATTCCAGAGGAGCAACAACAAAAAAAAGACTAGTGAGGGGAGACTTCAATTAACTAATTAAATGCTCCAGGAAATTAATTAATCAATCTAGGAAAAAATGGAGATGAGGCTGAAACAGAATTCTTGATTGAAAGAGCAAATTGGACAAAGTGCCAGGAGTATATCAAATACTTGTTTCACCTCAGTGCAAGAACACTAGAACACTCAACTGGATCATCTCCCTCTTTCAGACCTAATTGTCTTTCGTCATAACTCATTGGCTTGCTCTTCCATCCAAATGAACTACATCCTTGACTAAGATCAAAACTGGTTTTTGACAATAGACACTTAAGTCCTGCGTTTGTTTGTGATGACAGTTCCCCATAGTTAACTTAGCCAAAACAGGACACAAGTGCTTGTTGATTGCTGACTAACGGGTTTCTGTTGCTAATCGATAGAAGTCATGGCAGAGGTCAGCTCAGATTCTTTGCTCTTAGAAGTGTTTTTTAAACCATATAATCTTTGTTGCTTAATGGAAATCTGCTTGCGCGGAGCAGCGTAGTAAAAGGCAGTGAAACCATATTTTAATTAAATTCACAGTAATATGATCTTTTTAAGGCCTGCTTTAAAAAAGTTAATTACCAAAATAAGGTTAATCTATCCATTCTAGAATCTGTATACTTTAAAACTGTGCTTAATTTTTACTTGAGATATAACATGACTCTGTTAAAAGAAATTATCTAAATCATTGTTTATGAACTAATGGGATGAATTGGAAGTTCATAATGTCTTTCTGAAAATTACATAAATGTTGGAAACATTTCTTGTTCCTTTAACTCAAACTATAGTTGTAAGCAAGCAGTGGAAAACCGAAGTTCAAAAAATAAGCAGAAAAAGTGTTTGTTTGTAAAAAAAAGTAAAAAAATAAGTAAAATGTTGAGATGTGAAAAGTTCAGCAGTCAACAGTTTCTCATCTTAGTGTGAGGTGAGCAAAGCAAGCTTTTTGAAAACTTAATACAATATGGCACTAACATACAGTGGTTGTAGTTGTATTTTCACTTTTAATTCTATTTTAAAAAAATTGCTTTCTTCTGGACCTTTATTTTCCAGTCAGGAACATATATTCCACAAGAAGAAAATTTTAAATATAAAATATTATAGGAGTATATAGCAACAATTTTCGTCTGGGCTTCTTTTGCTTTCCTTATTCGATATAAAATCATTATTGCTAAGATGTTCTGGATTTTGATCACAGGCTTGAGAGGAGGCAAGAAAAAAGCAGTATTTATGAGTCTAGTAGGCACTGCAGAGCACACATTTTCATGCTATGTTTGCCTGATAAGTATAAAATTTAAATCAAGCTTTTGTTAGTCTTGCTATTTTAGTTTGGGTGGGTTAGTTTCTTTTTAAAAGACCTGAATAGACTTGTTATGATTTTTATTCTAAGTACCTTTGGTAAAGAAGAAATTTTCTAATGTGAAAACATGAACAAGTGGTTAAGCCAATGTCAGAATCTGTTTTCCTTGGACTTTGGGATCAAAGGTCTCGCGTTACAAAAAAAGTTGTCTAAGTTCACAAGAAAGTTTACTGTACTGGTTTTCTGTTGTCACCCTGCCATGCTACCCAGGCCTGGAGGATGATTTTGTGTGCAAGTCTAAATCCAGTTTTATTTCAGCACACACTGCTCTGTTCTTCAGTATGTTTGAGATGTGAACTTTTTTAATACTCAGCTAATAAGTTTAATAATTTATTAACTTTCTTATAATTGCATTCCAGGCCATACTTATTATATGGAATTTTACCAGTGTAGACTGTGCTGAGTCATGGTAGGAGAAGAACAAACTAGGTAAAGGTGCTGTGCAGGCAACCTTTAGTGCAAATTTGGGTCTGCTGACAACAATACTTTTTTTCTACTTAGTACATATCATTCTGAAAAGCTGATGTAATTATACTATCAGAAATGGTCTTGTTACTATGTAATGACTGGATTATATCTTGTATATCTTGTGTACTATATAATGTATTTATCTAAAAATATGTTCTCCTCTTGGCTGAGAAGAATCTCGTGAGGTTCAATAGGGCAAAGTATGTGGCCGTGCACATACTTAGGGGCAACTCTCAATATCAGTATAGGCTGGGGGAAAATAGAATTGAGAGCAGCCCTGCAGAAAAGGACTTCAGTGTGCTGGTGGATGAGAAGCTGGGCATAAGCCCAGAAGGCAAATCCCATCCTGGCCTGCAGCAAAAGAAGTGTGGCCATCAGATTGAGAGAGGTGATTCTGCCACTCTACTGTGGTGGGATCTCACCTGGAATACTGTGTCCGCTCTGGGCCCCAAACACAGTGCGATACAGACCTGCTGGAGTGGATCCAGAGGAGGGCCACAAATGTGACTGGAAGGCTGGAGCACTTCTGTGATGACAGGCTGAAAGAATTGGGCCTGTTCAGATGGAGAAGAGAAGGCTCCAGGAAGAAATTATAATTACATTTAAGTATCTTTTAACATCTTTGTCAGTGACATGGACAGAGGAATAGAGTGCACCCTCAGCAAGTTTGCAGATGACACCAAGCTGTGTGGCACAGTCGACTTGCTAGAGGGCAGGGATGCCATCCAGAGGGACCTGGACAGGCTGCAGAGGTGGGCCCAGTCCAACCTGATGAAATTCA
>VWZE01013078.1:63303-85989 GCA_013396675.1 Eubucco bourcierii | reverse complement strand
CATCCCTGCCCTCTAGCAAGTCGACTGTGCCACACAGCTTGGTGTCATCTGCAAACTTGCTGAGGGTGCACTCCATTCCTCTGTCCATGTCACTGACAAAGATGTTAAACAGCACTGGTCCCAGCACTGACCCCTGAGGGACACCACTTGGCACTGGTCTCCAGGTGGACATTGTGCCGTTGATCGCCACTCTCTGGGTTCGACCATCCAGCCAATTCCTTATCCAGCAGTGGTCCATCCATCAAGTCCATGCTTTTCCAGTTTGGTGACCAGGATGTCATGTGGGACAGAGTCAAATGCTTTACTCAGGTCCAGGTAGATGACATCAGCTGCCTTTCCCTTGTCCACTGTCGCTGTGACTTCATCATAGAAAGCCACTAAATTTGTCAGGCAAGATCTGCCCTTGGTGAAGCCATGCTGGTTCCCACCAATCACCTCTGGTTTGTTTGATATACACAGTGATAGCATACGTGGGCACTAGATCAACCAGTTCTGACAAAGATCAGCTCTGTAGTGTATGGAGGAGCTCTGTACACAGATATAACATTGCAGTTTCCCAAAGAATGAGCACTGTGGCTGCAACAGTCATCCTCCTTGCTCTGCTCGCTGTATGTGAAAATGATACTGATGAGAGAATCATAGAATTTTCAGGGCTGAAATGGACCTTAAGGATCATCTAATTCCAACCACCCTGCCATGGGCAGGGACACCTTGATAACTGCCATTCGTTGTTTGGCTTGTTTGTGTGTTTTCTAAGAAAATTGTAAACAGGAACAATTCCACAATTCAGATCTTTGAGGAGCTGTACAAATGATCTGTCAGAGCTGGAATGGACTCCTGAAGGAGAAGGTGATGAAGCCAAGGAGCTGCAGAGCGAGAAGAGTAGTTTTTTCATTTGACGCAGTGCTGGGTAATGTTAATTTAATCTGTTCTTGAAAACACTATGCAAGTTCACTGCATTGCAAGTAAATTAGATGGTTGGCACTTGACTTACACCTGTATCCATGCAAATATTTATTTGTGTGTATGTAGGAGGTTTGGTACTTGCTGAGGGTATGGAGTTTCCTCTGTGCGTAGTATGCAGTGTGAGTATGTGCATTTCTGTGTAGGTTTTTGTAACACAATGGTAAAATATCTTAATTTTGTAGTGAAATCTTCAGCTTGTTGTGTTCTTTATTTTTTAATTTTAACCCTAATGCTCTGCTAGACATTGGTTGAATATAAGTCTACTGATGAAAGCTTTTGGTTAGTTGATGCTGGATTTATTTCTCAAGATTTGATGTTGGTTGCAACTAATGCAACAGATTACCTTTCAGAAAATGTTACTCATTTGTTTTCCCCCATCCAATTAATTTATATTGCTGTTTAATTTTTCTTCTAGAGAATATATTCAGTTTAAACATGGTTCATGTGAATCAGTAGCTAAAAATTTCTGCTTTGATTTATGTTTCCAACAAAGTTTTTAAAAGTTATTTTTCCTTTAAGAACAAGACATGACTGTTTCTCAATTACAAACCCCTTCCTCTTTGAGTTTCTGTGAAATCCAGAATTTAGTGATAAAATAAGCTGTAAAAACACTTGTCTTTCCCCTATTGATAACATAGAAGTGAAAAGTGCACTAACAAAATTCATGCAGAATCTTTAACACTTTGCATAAACTACTCATCTCAGGAAAGTTGAAAAGTATTTCTGGTATTTGAAACTTTAGTATCTTATGGACTTCTTTCTATCTTATCTTCAATTTATAAGGACAGTGTCAAAGTATCTGCTCTCAGTGCAGTTTTTACTTCAGACTTACTAAATTTTATTACCACTGCATTCAGTTTTCCAAGCTTTCCTTATCAGAAAACTTGCTTTTGGTTTTTTTTGGCTACAAAAATGCACATCATCACTCAAACCCCCCCATTTTGTTAAAATACGCTGTATGAAACTGTTGACGAGAGTGAATACAAAAACAGTAACTTAAACTTTTGTTCATTTTATTACCAAAGTTTGGATAGACTGTATCATTATCAGCATACATATATTTGAGATCTATATATGAAAGCATTGGGATAAACAGGATTATGATTATGAAATAAAATAAAGAATTAATTAGGGTTCAGAATAGCACAAAATGATGAAACTATTTACAGTGATAATCAATTTGAATTAATCTGAGATCTCTCACTTTTTTTTTTTTTTTTCCCTGAATGTCTATTACTAATCACAGTCAAATTTATGCTGCCTAGGAGGTACTCTTTATGTTAAATGTACAAGTGTTTATATAAATCAGATACATGTTGGCACTGTATAATTACGGATAAAAGTTGCTATATGGGAGTATGATGGCTTTATAAGTTGCATTAACAGTAATTTCTAATTCAGTGGAATAGTTTAAGGTTCTCTGTCAGAACTTTAAATTTTTATCTGTCACTGCTGTGTTTAGTTTATTGATTACAATAGCTCAAGGGTAAACAAAAAATAAAGACATAATTCATCTTGTTGGCAAACACTTGGTACTACTTGATTATGCTAATTGATTTAAATTTTGTAGGGCAGGTATACAAATGAGCCTCTGGTACCAAACAGTTTAACTCTCTCAGAGATAAAGTTAAGTTGAAAAACATGTTTTGAGAAAATGGCTTTAAAGAAGCAAATTGTTTTCTTTTGTGTTCTGGAATCCAAACTGAATGCAATTAAACATGGTTAGGAGCTATGTGGATTAGCAAGTTTTTAATGGCAGGGTCATCACAATTCGATACAGGTGACTGAATTTTACTGTCAGTTATGGATAGATAGTTCTTCGTTGTTGGTTACTAAGAAATGATGCTTCATGCTATGTCAGTTTTTGCTGAGATTCACTAAAAATACTGTAAACCATAATCAGACCTTCAAAAAAAGTGCCTCAAGTAAACTCTGTGCAGGGTAGAGTTAAAAAACACGAAGAACTTTATTTATTGCATATCATTTTTCAGGAATTATAAACATTTTTACAAGTTTTCAGTGTTCTATCAAGGTAATATATGCTAAGCCTCAGAATTTAGTCACTTTCTAGGGTCTTTTTGCATTATTTTAATAAGTGAACGAAGTGCTATACTTGGTATAATTTCTATTTCTGTTATTTCCTAGGCGGACACCTTGTTCCTTAGATTTGTTATTTTATCCCTTGCTTTAATGCAGAAAATTTGAAAATTCAAGTGCATATTCTGTTAGCTTTAGGTTATATTCAACAAGGCCAAGTGTAAGGTCCTGCACCTGGGTAGGCGCAATCCCAAGCACAAATCCAGGCTGGGTGGTGAATGGCTGGAGAGCAGCCTGAGGAAAAGGACCTTGGAGTCTGGGTTGATGAAAAGCTCAACATGAGTCTGCAGTGTGCCCATGCAGCCCAGACAGCCAACCGAGTCCTAGGCTGCATCAAGAGAAGCGTGGCCAGCAGGGCAAGGGAGGGGATTCTGCCCCTTTACTCTGCTCTTGTCAGACCCCACCTGGAGTCCTGTGTGCAGTTCTGGAGCCCTCAGCACAGGAAGGACATGGAAGTGTTGGAGCAGGGCCAGAGGAGGGCCGCAAAGATGATCAGAGGGCTGGAGCAGCTCTCCTATGAGGACAGGCTGAGAGAGTTGGGGCTCTTCAGCCTGGAGAAGAGGAGGCTTCGAGGGGACCTTATAGTAGCCTTTTAGTATCTGAAGGGGACCTACAGGAAGGCTGGGGAGGGATTATTTACAAGGTCTTGCAACAACAGGACAAGGGGCAATGGGCTTAAACTGGCAGAGGGGAGATTTAGACTGGATGTTAGGAGGAAGTTCTTTGCAGTGAGGGTGGTGAGGCACTGGAACAGGTTGCCCAGGGAGGTTGTGGATGCTCCCTCCGTGGATGTGTTCAAGGCCAGATTGGATGAGGCCTTGAGTAACCTGTACTAGTGGGAGGTGTCCCTGCCTATGGCAGGGGGTTGGAACTAGATGATCCTTGAGGTCCCTTCCAGCCTTACCATTCTATGATTCTATGATTCTATATACTGAAATTAATTTAATGTAGTCCTTTTCTTTAAAAGGCATCTCTTCAAACTGTTGTCTTAACCACACATATTACCTGATTTTGGAGTAGGAGATCAAAACTAAAGACTTCACTGAAAGCATTCTTCAAATCATCTTTCTTTTAAACCTGTCATAATTACAGAATGGTATCAAAATATATGGAAGTACTATGTGAAGTTAGATCTTTCTTAAAGTAGCTAAGAGAAAAACACCTGCAATAGTCACAGTTACCATAGTGAGAATTTTCTAGTAGGGTAAATGTAGGTGGATTTTTTATAGGTTTTTATTGTTCTGTTCTTTTTCTTAATGCTGCTAAGTTATCAATTGTTTCTTTCTCCAAAAGCTATATGGGGTACCTGCAAAATAAATCAATAGCAAATGCAAGGAGCTGATAGGAGCCTTAGGTAAACCTCAGAGGGCACAGACACTGTATTATGTTCCACCTCAGTGTAAACTTAGTAGGAGGCTATGCCAAGATAATCAACTGCTGCAAATTTGTGAGATAAATTTATACATGACTGAGAGAGATCCCCAGGAATGGAGAATTTATTAAGGGTATCTGAGATTCGTTAGAATTAAGACAAGTAACTTTTCTTAAGAGAAGTGAAGCAGGCTATGCTGACCTGAAAAAAACACAGAAGCAAGACATCTTTTTCATCAATGGGAACTCTCAAAGTTAGACAGGCTGCACAGAGTGATTGTGCAGTCTCCATCCTTGGAAGCTTCCTGATGGATAAAGCTCTGAACACCCTGATCTTTTCTGGCTGAGCCTGCTTTGAGCAGAGACCTCCTGATGGCCCTTGCAACCAGTATTATTCTATGATTCTTAAAATACCTCTAGTTTTATGTCTTGGATGATTACAAGGGGACAATGCAAATATGAATGCATATGAAACTACTGATAATGTAATATTTTTGCCATGAGATCTGGTTTGCATACAGAGTTTAAACCATTTTTTGGTGAGAAATATTTACTGGATATATGTCCTGGATGAAATGCCAGATCAGGGCAAATGCTTTCTAGTTAGTAAGGTTAGGCAAGGATAGGCAGCACTAGGTTAGGCTAAGGAAGCCAGGAACAAAGTAGTAGTAGTTAACATTTGTTACAAAGCAATCAAACAGAAAACATTAGAATGAGTTGAATAGCAATAATCAATGTAACTTGTAATTGTGCCATTTTTTTTAATAACTGAAGGACAGTCTATATGAAAGTTATGCCCTTAGAAAGCTAAAAAGGATTAATCTACCGAAAGAGAAGAGCAGTGTTTGATCCAGAGAAGTCTGTTGTAATGTTACGTACCATTGTGGTATTTGAAATTACTTTTGCTTTTTTTAAGGAAAAAAAACCTTCTATGATTCTGTTTAAATTAGTACTTTGAATAGGAAGAAGCTTTTTGAATATTCTGTAAAGTTGATAACAAGTCAGAAACTGCCCATGGCTGGGATTTCTTGTCAGATGAGGGTTAAAGGTCCTGTTTGATAAGACAGTTCCAGCAGATGGCTCTAGCTGGACCAAAATCTCATAAAAGCCCTAGAGGGTTACCAAAAAACAGTTCAGAAGTAGAAATTTAACCATCAGTTTAAAGCAGTAGTTTACTTATATTCAGAAAATCAGTCAACAGTATTTTCATGTGTTGTGTAGTCTGCAAGTTAGCAGGAAATACTTCATGACTTTAAAATGCAGACAGTGGGCCTGGAGGTGACAAAGAGGGATGAATGGTTGAAATGGTCCATATCTAGTTTTCAGTAGTGAAAACAATTTTGTGCTGAATACTTACCAGAGAGCCAGGAGGTAGCTTGGACACAGAAATACATCTATATTGGCAAAAAGATTAATAAGGAACAGGCATATTACTCTCATAAATGCCTTTTTATCCAGTTACTTTTTCCGGTGTATATACAATCTTGTGCTCATTTTTCAGAACAAATATCTCACTGAAAGCTCCATTGCAGGAGGCAATAAATAGGCTACTGAACTGCATCATGAAATCACCTGAACAAGAAAACACAACAGAAAGGAAAAGTTTTCTTTCTTTTTTCTTTTTTTTTTTTTTTTTGTTTTTTTTTGTTTCTTTTGTTAAACTACTTTTCTCATGTGATTAACAATGCTCTATGATCCATGCAGTATAGTGCAGGGGTCTGTACTGGATATTCCTCTTGCTTTCATATGTTCCGAAATTGTGGTTATGAGGTCAGAGCAATAAGGTTTGAAGTCAGGTAGCGATGAATATTCAATCCACTTAGAAGTATTTCCCAATCAATTGAAGTGTCTTGTGTTCCTGCCTAGCCACTGCATCTAATTGATTGCAATCTGTAATAGCAAATCTGTAAGCAAAATAAGCTTCTTCCTTATAGATGCTTATTGGGACTTCTCTGAATAGTCTGAATATCAGTATACTTTTTCCCCATCAGGGGGCCCTTGGTGTGAGTTTTGAATTGTAGTTAAATAGAAATAAGATGACAAGTGCCCTTATTTTAAATTTTAGTTCCCCACTGAAATCCTGCATTCTAGTTTACAAGTTAATTATATCAATGCAATGAAATTGTTTCATAAATTGCCATAGTATGATATTTACGTTACAGTAGTCCTCATTGTTTAAGATACTGTGCAGTTTCTGAGTATTATCTAGGTGAAGAAATGCTAAACAAGCTCAGATTTTAACAACAGATTTTCTGAGCTGAAATCTAATCACAGCATCCTTGGAGATGGAGAGTACAGAGCAATATACTAGCAATGATACTGGCACACAAATGACTGTAGTCAGCCTTGCATGGTGCATTCACATTAATCACACTTCTAAAGGCTTGGATCCATGCAGAAAAGTGATACAGAGAGTGCTTTACAGATGTAGTAGGCAAGAGCATAAACCAGTAATATGTGCCAATATGAGAGACACTTTTTGACACAGTGGAAGGAAAACTGTCATATTAGTTTTGATTTTATTGAAATGAAACTAGTGCTAATGTACCTGAACATTATTTCACTGAGATCTGGCAGTCTAATCACATTTTGCTTTATATTAATAAATCAAATGGGATATACTGAGGAGCTGTGTAACAGCTTTCTCAGAAGACATAAACCTGCAAAGTGCAAAATGGTGTGTAATGGATGTATGACAGAGTTCTGACAAATATGAGGTAGAGTTGTCATTCTTTACTCACTTAGACTGTATGGCAAAAAGACGGAACAAAATATCAAATGAATCAAAGACTTCTAAAATATTGTTGGCATGACTATATATTCGATTTTAATATGCTTTCACTCCATATGTATAAAAATAATTTGCTTTAATATTTAAATTTCATAAACCCATTTCACAAATAAAATTAATGGTGTTTGTAAATGGCATTTTTCTGTGTAACCCTAAAGCTGAAAAACAAAATTATTTTTATGATACTGGATGCTTGTTATATATTCTATATCTGTGGTGTAATGTGTATGTTATTCTCAGTCATAATTACCTTCTGGTTGCAGTTTAGAATAGTATGAAACACTTCTTAAACCACGTTTTTAAACATTTGTTTATAAATAATAAACAATAACATTAAATTCCTGTGCTAATTCACCTTAAACAAAAATTAATAGTATTATGAAAAACCCATAAACCTCTTGAAATATCATTTCAAGAAGCATTTAAATACACACACACACACACACACTCTTTAATATATCCCTGATTCACTGTAAAAGGTCTGAGCAACTGCTTGAGCAGGTTGTTAGGGAGGGCCAGATTAAAACTCTGCTGTGTCTTGTCGGTGGCTCAGGTGGGCTGTAAGCATTACTTCAAGCAAAGAGATTCACTTATTTTCTTACAATACAGTCTAACAGGATGCTGTACTCATCTATTCCCATGGAAAGCTTGTTTTTCTTATTTCTAATGCTCTTACCTATATTTAATTGTAGTGTTATTTCCATAAAATGGATTTCATGTAGAATTTGAAATGTGTAGTTCTCTGAAAAAAAAGAGTAGACAACATATTTTATCTCTTTCCCATATGCATAATTAGTGCTTTACAATGCATAATACTGAGACACGCTTACTGTATAATGCTTACTTCTTGGTGTAGTTTTAGTTGGTAGTAAATGCTAAGTATAGTTAAAGATACCTGGATAATCATAGTCCTTTGCATTATTTTCTGTGTGTATTATCTCACACATTCTCTATTTTGCCATAGCATTAAATTTGCTCATTAGGAACCAATGTCCTGTAAATCCCAGGAGGCAAATTTACTGTTATCTGTAGCTCAGGGTGTATTCAAACACCTGTTTATTGCAGAGCAGTGGACCACAGAATATGCCTCTGATGTCCAGAGGCATAAAATGATCCTGTATAGGCTAAAATGTGCTTCATTCTGGACTTGACTTTAAATGAAGTGTGACCAAAATACTTTACTCTAATAGTTGATCTCATCAGTGCTTTCTTTATGTGCCTGTACAGACAAATTATTTATGTTACGGTTATGGTTACTGTCAGCTATGCTTGCTCATCCTGAGTGATCCTTAGTTTTTGTATTTATTTTGATCTGTATGTAACTACTTCAGGTTTTCTTTTCAGTTGGAAACTGCTAATTTTCTGATAAGTTACTGATAAATAAAGTTGTTAATTCTGACAACTATTATCCTCTCTCATTACATGGCAAATGTGGTTGTGAGTATGCAGAAAAATCCCACTAGTAAATGTCTTTTCCTTTGGCTGGTTATTTGGCTTAAGACAGTGGAAGTATTCCATTGTCTGAGATTGAGGATGAAATCAGTATGGCAATGCATCAGCATGATGAAACACCACACTTAGTTTAAGTTTTACAAATTGAATGGAGCTTTAGGAAAATAACATCTGGCTCTGAAGTTCATTAAGGCTGGGAGAATATGGAGTCAAGGAGGAGAGAGACATCATAGAGGCTTTCCCTGTCTTAAACACTTTTCAAGAGCAGCTCTTTTTCTAACTGATTTCAGAGGTATGATAAGAAGTGAGGTAAGATCCTTGAGCAGGTTCAGTGTGCCTGCTCTTATGTTTGAAGGTAATGAAGAGAAAAATGGTGTAAAATGGTTGTTTGAACAGTCATGCCTTCTGTTGTGCTTAGTAGCGAAAAAACCCCAATCACTTTTGTTTTCCTTTTATGTATTGTAAAATGTTCCCCTGCCCCCCTAAAAAAGCTGCCTAATATTAATGGCACACCAATTTAAAAACATTACTAAAACTGTCTTCTTTATTAACTGTAACAAACTCTTCTTTAATCCATAATGTGACTTTGGGCCTCCATTAGAATGAAAAGATACACCGAATCTCTGCTTCTGGCAATGTGTGGAACTAGTCCTTTAGGATCAATAAGACTGTATTAGTTTGGTTCTAATGGTCCCAGGAGGCAGCAGACACATCCAGAGATTCCTGAAGCATGGATAAATCTCAAAACCATCTCCTTCTCTCTTGGAGGGCATTGAATTGGACCTCACAGGAATAGCTGTGCTTTGAAGCATTCTTTCATGGTAATCTTATGCAGCTAGCTGTGTTGCCTGCATAAAGAAACAACAGGCTAGGACAGAGGGCAA
Organism: Eubucco bourcierii; assembly: GCA_013396675.1. NCBI lineage: Eukaryota > Metazoa > Chordata > Aves > Piciformes > Ramphastidae > Eubucco > Eubucco bourcierii. The sequence goes on along the minus strand of VWZE01013078.1, from coordinate 76,428 downwards.
GGCAGGAGTTTTGTACCTAAGGCATTGTCTTGAGTTTTCTATTTGAGTGTGCTAGTGCAAGCATAAGCTTAATCTGTGCAGAACTTTTCTAGCATGACAGACAGTAAGAGTGTGGAATACAGGGGGATGCCTTATCAGTTATATTTTTGAGCTTTTAGTCAGAAGTGGTTTCAAATCGTAACAGCAGCTGCTGCTATTTTTTATTTTATTTTTTGCTATTTCATTACATGAATCAGAGTCTATGTATTGTCTTTTATAAAAGATGGTATAAACTATTACTCGTGGAAATGATCAAGCTTCTGTGCTTTATTGTATCTTTTTTAGCTGTCTCACATGTCTCTTTGTATCTTAATTTGGACAATAGACACAAGAAGTTTAAAAAAAAAAAAGACATCTGTATTTTCAGCTGGATTGTGTATGCTGCCTAATGAAATGTCTGTATGAAAAAGTGCAGACTTCTTTGACTTGACTTTAGCAGGCACAATTCCAAGCCAGCCATAGGCTGCAGACCATTAGCAGTTGAGTCAGCTAGGACAGCAGACCTGACTCACAGAAGTACCCCTTGCTATCAGCATTGCACTCAGTATAAAAGAGGAAGTTTAATGAGGAGAGGGGAGCCTCTTGCTGTGGTTTATCCTAAACCTACTTCTCTTCTTTCTCCTGCTCTTGAGGACTGCATTCTTGTTTATTGTGACAGCTGTACCTTTGCTGGACTGAGTGTATATATATATATATATTTATCTATGTGTGTGTATATGTGTGTGTATACACACACACATATACTTTATACTGTTACTGATATCAGTGCTGTTGTTTCATTAAATCCATTTTCATTTCAACCCAGGTGGCTTCTCTCCTTTTCCTAATCCCTCTTCTCTCCTGGAGGGGTCATCAGATGATAGGCAAATTCTGAAGTTTAGCCCCAAATACAGTTTAAACATAGACACAATCTATTAATCCAATCCACAAATTGAAATGTGGCCACAAGCAACAGCTTCTGTATTTTAAATCAATTTGTACTTTTAGCTGCTAATCTGCAGTTGCCAACCATCAGGTCTTGAATTTTACTTGCAAAGCTACCTATAAGCACTTAACACACTATTTGTCTTGAAGATGATTGTACAGGTGCAAGGGATACAAACAATTTTATCTCTATTTAACTGGAGCAAAGTAGGACAATTGAAAGATACAGGAAGCTCTTGAATTTGTGATTAGGGGATGCAGGAAGGGCTGGTTACTACAGGAGCTGCATGAACTGTTACCACTACTTGGCTTTATAGAACCTAAAAGAAAATGAATTAGTTATTCGTTATCACCCCAGTGTGCTACAGATACAGTGATAGAATCTGTGTTCTTTGAAGTAGGAACCTTATTTTGTGTAACATTTGAACCATGTGTAGCACTTGAGTAGCATTATGTAAAGCTCAATCTGCAGTAAGAAGTAGGCTGTGCTGTGAATATATAGCACACAGTAATATGGTTTTCAGGAAAGAAGTATTTTTGTATTTGTAACAGATAGTAAGATTATCTGTTTTGTTGTCATCATCATTATCACCTTCTAAGAATAAGAGTGGTAAATCGTCCTAGCTGGTAAGATTCTACTAGACTAATCCCATGAGATACCTTTCATCTTGAAAACTATATATGATACCTTATATTCATTTCACAGTATTATACTATAGTAGGGTTTATATATTAGTGCGAATTGAACTAAACAATACATTGTTAGATTTTAGCAGACTTTGAATTTATTAGTATACAGTGGCTCTATATATTTCTAGCAAGTGAAATTTTCCATAAAACACTGCTAAATGATGTAAGAGTAATAATGAATGTTATTTATCCATTATAAAATAAATGGAATTATCGAATTGCAACATTCCTCCTTCAGTATGCTTCTGATCGAAGGAAAATGAATAGAAAAACTCCAAAGAGATTTTCTAAGTATGCTTCATTGCAGCACTGGATGCAGGGGGAATCATTCCCAAAGCATCTGCATGCCTTTATGTTTCTCATGTGCATATTTATACAATTTTCTCCCTAATATGGGAGGGACTACTCCTGTGAATGGTTAACACATTCATATTATTTCCCAGAACTGATTATAATACTCTCTGCCTCTGGGCAGTGTTTCTCAGGTGGTCTTTGCTTATGAATAAGAGTCCTGCTCTTCAATTTTTTGTATTTACACATGCTCATTTGGGTTGTTTTCTTCAAAGGTTAATGTGACTTTGGGATCATCTCATCCAATCCGTATTGGGGGGCGCTTGGTTTCTTTTTGTGTACTTTTCCTATACAGTTTTACTATACCTTTTTGACCTTTGGGAACAAGCAGCATTTCTATAATATGTTTTTGCACAAATTATAACCTTTGAGATTTATCCAATTAAGTATTGAAATTTAATGGACTTAAATTTAATGCTTCCATATGTGAACAATAAACACAAATGAAAGAGTAATTATTTGAAGTTTCAATAATAGGCTGATACTTAGTATTTTAATTTTGTTAAAAAATAAAGTGCAGTGGCCTTTTGCACTGGCAGTCTGTCATGACCCAGTATCCTGGGCCAACCTTGGGCATCAGGGGCAGATCATGCTAAGATTCAAAATCTCCCTTGGGTTAAATAAAAAACAAACTGACACACTATGGCTGAGGAGTTGGGTTTATTTGAGCCAGTGAAATCTCTCCATAATGGACCAGAGCAGAGGGAAAATGGGAAGAAAAACGAGAAGGGAAAAAGAGAGAGTTAGGAATTCAGAGAAAAAGAAATATATCACCACTCCTTCGATCCAGTGACATTTTCCACAGGCATAGTCCAAGTCCTTCAGTGGCAGGTGTACACCCCAGCAGAGTCTTCTGTGGTAAGTGCAACATGTGAACCCTAAAAGTTGTGGTCCTTTTTTACTCTTTTGGTGGAGTGAGGGGCAAGGTCTCTCCAAATCACAGAGAGAGGTATGCATGAGGCCCCTGTAATGCAATGCATGTCACACTGAGCTGTTACACGTGGTTTTAAAGAGGGAATTATTTAGTTGGTAAGATGGCAGTTCTTCTCCAGAGTAATTAAGGTTATTGAAAACCAGGTATGTCACACTTTGTTTGAGACAATGGAGTCATTGTCGGCTATCACATAGTCTATTTGGTCTAAGAAATAAGAGCGAAATTCAAGAAAGGGTTTGGTGGCCAAAAACTCTGAAGCAGGATTAAGCACTAAGTTCAGGAAATCAGTGCAGTGATCATTAGTGTTTAAAATGCTAATAGCAAAACAAAAGAGCAAATAGGGCTTTATACTTCAGACATGTCTAGTAATGTAGTAATTCTTCAATTGCAATGTGCTTGTCTTCCATTTGATTGTATTTCGTATTCAGAAAGGCATCTTTCTTCTGTAGTCCAGTGAAAAATCACTGCATTCAAGAGATAAGCAATGACAATCTTTTGTATAGTAGCTTGGAAATTGATGATCTGCTAAGCTTGGAGATCACAGGCACTCTTCAACTTGAAGGTGTCTGAGGCAAATCCTGAGTATTTATTTCAGAAACTGTCCATGTCTCTTTATTTGTGACTGTAACAAAGAGTAAGAGGATGTTTCTTACTCCAATTTACTTTATGGGCAGATCTTCTGTATTCTGGTAGAAGAAGAGAAAGCTTAATTATAATTATTGGTCACTCCCATAGGTTTCTATTCTCCAAAGAAGGATTACTTTTTTCACAGTTAAGACATTTTCTGTTTCTTATAATACCTAAAAAGAATGTCTTACTAAAACTCCAAGTCTAATTCTTATCTGAATAGTTGTTGCTAGCATCATATGTTATTTGGAACGAATTACATCTGCAAGTGGTTGAGTAATGAAATTCCCCAAATAAACAGTCTCAAGATAAATTAAAGTCTAAGTGTGGCTACCTAGGAGTTTTCTGGAGTTAGGCATTTGCTTCATATAATCAGTTGGTTCACAATTAAGGATATGCATCATTTAAGACAAGCACATAATGAAGATAAAGAATGGCTGTGAAGGCTTCCTAATCTTAATATGAAAGAATTAATTAAATTAATTCAAATATAAGAAGCTCTGGCAGTTATTAAAAGGTTTGGCAATCTAAACAGACTTTTGTATATTGATCGCCTGAAGAGGCCCGCAATTTTGTATGACATATTACAGATGCTTTCAAATTTTGTACAGAAGGTTTGTATATAAAATTCAGTAGATCAATCAAATACAATGGTGCATGTTTGAGGAAAATCTGTTTCTTTTAACTTCCAGCCACAAGGATGCTTTTGAAAGATCATCGCATTGGTGGAATTCCATGTGTAGGTTCATAGCAAAATATGTCTGGAGAGACTGTGAGAGAATCACAGAATGCATTGGATTGAAAAGGATCTTCCAAGGTCATCTTGCCCAACCTCTATCTCCAGCTAGATCTGGTTACTCGGAGCCTCATCAAGCCTCACTGAATGTCTTCAGGGATAGGGCTCCCACCACATCTCTGGGCAAGCTGTTCCATTAATTTGCTGCCCTTATTGTGAAGAACTTCCTCCTAATGTCCAACCTAAATCTGCCCTGCTCTAGTGTAAAACCATTGCCCCTCATCACATTGCTACCCTTCTAAACAATCCCTCTCCAGCCTTCCTGTAGATCTCCTTCAGGTACCAAAATTAACATATAATTAAGGGTTACTGAAACCATGAGGTGTGGCTCACCAAATCAGAAGGACTCCTTACATATTGAGCTGTGCCCACTGCTGAGATATATGGATACTAATTCCATAGGTAGGAGGTGAGAGAAGAAAAACCCAAGAAACTAGAATCACAGGTGGCTCCAGGAGCTGTGGTACCTGGCACTATCTGAAGAATGGGTCTGGAATGAAATTGGTGCAACAGAAGCAGGAATTACTGTGTGATGGAATAAATAGCAAGTAAGTTGTAAGTTGTTGATGTGAGGTGATGGGGTAATAGGCAGTGATCTGGCCTGGCAGTGATTATGCTGGTTTGTAAACTATTTTTTTAACTTGTTTGGAAAAATATGCTGGTTTGATGATCCCTTAACTTCTAGGCATGTCTTTTCAAACTTCACTTACCGTTACAAATATTTTTTTTCTTAGTTTCTTGCCTTAATGTCCACTGGTACTATTTCAGCCTAGTGCATTTTATCCCATCTCAACATAAAAGAACTGTTCATTAAACTCCCGTTTGAAGACTTTGATTATTTTGTTATATTAAACAAACTGAACTCATTCTATATTTTCCCTGTACATCATATTTATAGATTCTGATTGTTCGTAGTGCTCTTCTTGGAATGTCTGTATTCTCTGAAGTTTGTCCAAAATTTCCAGAATGGTAGTGTTGAAAATAGGACACAATAGTTCACTTTAGAATTTATTAGTGCTGAATACAATGGAAAAAATGCTCCATGCATTTTACAGTCGTAGAATCAGTAGGTCAAGTTGGTCAAAGCCTCATCTGACCTGTTTTTGAACAGATGATATGTAATCTAAAAATAGAGGTTGTCTACTGCTATTGGTAAAACAAATAATTGATGGCCATACCTCGATTTACTATTGATAAGAGTAATTTTTGCTGGTAATATATTGTTTTATGGAGTTTAAACAAGGATGGGACCTTCATTTAAACAAGCATGACATGATTTATAATGAGTAGTTTATGATGTAATACCTTCACCTCCTTTGTTTGTTTATCTTCCTCAACATTTTGTGTGGGTTACCCTTTTATTTATGATGTCTGTGAACTCTGAACAATTAGATCCCAAGATCTTACTGTTTTCCCCAGTACGTCTCAAACCAGCTTGTTAAGAGATCAAACCTTTTGTGTTTAAAACAACATTACAGTGCTGATTCATGTTCAGTTTGTAAAACTCTTTGCCCCAAATAGTTTTTCCCATTTCAGAGAGGAATAGTATTTCCACTCAGCTGGAAGCTGTTGTGGAGGGGTAATTAATTACCACAAGATGCTATTTTAAATATTAATATAGTTCATTAATATTAAATATTCAGAACTCGTGGCACCCCGATCACCAATTTAATAATAATAGGTTCCATGTATCACTCACGGAAGCTTTATATACAGGCAATAAAAGGATCTAGGAATAACTAGAAAATATATGTATTAATTGAGCTTGATTGGACTGAAAGAGAAGGCTTTGCAGTTAGTGAACCACTTGCGGTCAGTACACCGCTTGCTCACTAGATGGACTCAAGGAGCTCCTTTCTGCTTATGGCAGAAGGCAATTAATGATTACAAGAAACTTTAAGTATTTACTCACAAAAATATTATCTGACAGTACCCAAAGCTTGTGGCAGGGTTGCTGTCGGTAGCTGTTAGAGGCTTTGGAGTTTCCCCAGGCTTCTGGGTGCTGGAGAAAGGAGGCAGACATCCTCTGACCTGGTCCTGACTCTCTGGATGATCTGTGTTATCTCCAGGGCTTCCCTTCTTGGCAGGAGGCTTTCAGGTGCAGGCAGGATGTCTTGCGGTGTGCACTCTCAGCACAGTGTCACACTGGCTGTGCACGCTGATTGCGTGGAGGATTTTAGAGACTGATCCTGGTCGCTGGAGTTCCACACAGCTCAGGATGCAATAAAGTAGTAGGAACATGAATAAAATGGCAGAGAGCAAGCAGATACAATAGTGGAGCACACATATAATAGCAGACACACCTTGTAATGGCAAAGCACATGCTGTGATCCCTGTTCATCTCCTGTTATCTATACAGCCTAATAGATGAGAGACTAATGGGCCTTTGGACACAGAATAGCCAATCAGAATGGCACTTAGCCAAGACTGACCATATTAGGTGAAGCCATAGGCTTGCTCTACCCAAATTTGGGCAGAGCACAGCCTTGCACAAGGCAACCATGTGTACCTTGTTTACTGCAGGGTTCAAAACAAGTCTGGGCAGGCCACAGTCCTCAGTGGCTCCAGGTTCTTTGTCTTACTTCCCACTCTTGCTTCTCCCCAAAACAGAATGAGGGAGAGTAGAAAAACATGCCTGGGCAAGCTAGGACATGTACAAGCTTATTTGGCCTGCTTAGGCCTACCACAACAGAAGCCAGCAGATCTAATCTCTGATGTTAGGCAGTCATTCTTGTATAAAAGAAAATTAAGCTTTAACATTTGTGCAGTACCCTACTGAAGAAGATGTCCTTGTAGATGTAGATGTCAGTGATCTTGAAAGCATGGTCTGAAAAAAATAAAGACATGAACATATTTCTTACAATATAGATTACATGTTTCCAGTCATTATTGGAGCACAAGCTAAATCATTCTACATTATCTACTTTGGTGAGCCTTTTTAGAGTGAGTTTTGGCAGTGGCATTTAGTATTCAATTAGTTTTTCTTAGCTGGTGCGTTAGAGACATTGACATGCAGATCATTAAAGATAGGATCTATCCGAAGTAGCACGAGTGTTCTAGAAGTAGTCATCTAGGCTCCTGTAATAACAGAGAGGAAATACCACATTCAGGGGTTAATTTCTCAGCCTGCAAAACACTAAAGTAAAGCTGCCTGAATAATTTTGAAGGCATTTTTTTTCTTTTTCTTCACTGATTGAAGAGGTAATTTAGATTTCTAGCATAAACAATATGTTGACATCAGATGCTTAAAGTCAGTTGAGGTGAATCCCTGTATGGTTTAGAAATTGTTGTTTATAAAACATCCATGAAACCAAAGTAGCTGTAGTATAAACATCTCTATCCTGGCAAAGTTTATATAAATTAATTTTTTAAAAGAGGGATTATAGATTTATACAGAGATAGTAATGTCACATGCCGACAGATTCTCTAAATAATTTTGTTTAAAATGTAAATTTCTAAGGAATATGCCACATTGTGTGTGCCAGTTTAAGGACATTTTCATTATCTTCCCTATGTATTTGAATAATATTTTGGTTGTAAGAGCTTTGTGTATTTGCTCAGAAATTTCACACAGAGAACATTATGATCCTCAGTTTTAAATTCACATTATCTGGTCCTATTTTTTAGAAATTCATTGTAGTGAATAAGAAACTGAGAGATTCTAAATAAACTATTTTGGTATGCCTCTAACAATTAAAACAGCAAGTAGGTTCATAAAAGACAATTTCAAATATTAAGTCATGCTAATTTTGCAACCACTACTTGCTCATTATTGAGAAGGAAGGAAATAGAAACATGGCCATGAGAACTTCTGAGGAGGTGATTCTCATTTATTATTGCTCCTGACATGATGATACTTTTTATCTTCTGCTGCTGCTTTGTTTGCCAGTAAGGGGTGATAATGAAGGCTGACTTTTTTAAGGCCTTACTACATGCTCTGAAAGGTTTGAAAATAAAATATTTCAGATAGGACCAGTACACTAGTCCTTTTATAACACACTGTCTTCATTGTCTTGTGCATAAAATGGAATGGAAATCCCAGAAAATTAGCTAAATGTGTACTAGAGACTCCATATGAACCAGTGTATTTTGGAGTCCTACTTCTGACCAATGTGCTGAATCCTTCCTGTGATTCTATTTAAAATGATAGCTGGGTTTTAGTTTTGACTAGATCTGTGCTGCCTCTTAAGTGGGACATAAAACAAATTATGCACATGAAGTTATTCAAGAAAACTTAGGTTTCTGTTGATTGAAAGAGGCACTAAAAATGTAATATGCTTTATTGCCACAGGAAATTAAGGAAATCTGTCACTGCTGGCACCCTTTGATAATGATCTCTGATTTCTATCTGTTTGTAAAATATGTAGCTCTGTGTAATTTCTAAACTTCCTTCTGCTGTCTAGTTGAGGCATAGATACACTACCACTTACGACACCTCTGAATTTGTCAGGCAAAATCAGTGGTTATGTTTTTTGCACCCTTCTTTGTTCACTGTGGAGAGTTCATCTTGGAGAACTATCTAAGTAAAGCCAGTTGGAGTGCACGTTAAAGTTGCATATGAAAGTTATGTGGTTATTCATTGCAGCAATTTCTTCACAGTTTAATGATAAACAGTTATGCATAGCACTTCCCAAGTTATACATCTCATTCTGACCTTTTAGTATTACACAGAACCCACTCAGACACACACATGAATTCTGTCCAAAATCCATCTAATCCATGAAGCATTATGGTTCTTATTAATCTGTACTGATTCAAGACACAGGTCGTAGTTACATGCACTACTGGCTGTATTTTTCCTTGGGCTTGGGATCTTCAGGGTTTGCCTGGGGTGCTGGAAAGGCTTTACCTTGTCCCTGAGTTGTGAATTACTTTTGAGACATGTAAATGCTGTACCAATTTTCTAATTCCTGCTTGAAATAGGTGGCTCAGTCTGGGACTCTTGACATGTCAGAAGAACTATGAGGTATTGCTTTCTGATTAATATTTTAGGTTAATAATCTGGTTGGCAGTGTAAAGCATATAAATGTGCATCGTGATTAAATTCCATTTCAATAGAAAATTTCAGATGCGATTTTATAAAAAGGCCAGGAGAGCATGTCAGTGGGAAAAAAAAAAAGAAAGCATATATTACAGAGTATTCAAGTCTATATTCAGATCTTTGCAAGACTTAACTTAGATTCAGACAGTGATTGAAACATTATAATTTGCATTTAAATTATAATATTTAGATACCCTTTGCCAAGTGAAATTCAGTATCCAATTTTTATATGCAGTGTATGTGAAGAAGGGCCAGGATCAAGATACGAAATTCTGGTGCAGTATTAGCAGCTGAAAAGTANCCCCACTCAGTCGGCTGGAAGTCAAGTGATGAAGCTCTATTTACAGCTCTTCTAAGAGGTAGTTACCAGTCAAAACTAAAGCTTGAGAAATTCTCAATAGATACATGACTGATTCTTAGGTCATGCAAAGTAATCTGTTATCAGAGAAATTAATGGACCTGTATTATTTCATACAGGCTATAGATTTGATTTACTGCTTGCAGGTGTAATGAAGGTGATGTTAACTGTGTCAAAAAAAGTTCAGTTTCTCTTGTCTAAATTGCTGATGCAGTAGGTAGTGCTTTTTGAACTATATTCCTGAATATGAATTTCCATTTTAATTGCTGAATGTTCTCTTTAAATTGCATTTAGAGTCAGAAAGTCATAGGAAAATATGGTAAGTTATACAGACTGACATCTCCACTAGCTGGAAAGGTTTACTCCTGCCTCTGGTTAAAACAAAAGAGATCTTTTTTTTCTCTATTCAAGAAAAACAGAGTTCTGTCTGAAAAGCCTTTCAGACAATATTCCCTTCATTTTATTTCTCTTACTTAAAACAGGAGTTACTTGAAAGAAGTGATTATATAGTAAGCAAAAAAACCCCACCTGAATTTTCCTGATCTTTGAAGAAATTGTCTTGCATTTTCCTCTAAACTTTGTGTTTACTTTGTATTTCTCTATTAGAAATACTCTATTCATAAAGAATGTAAAACATTGGGGGAAGATAAATCATATAATACTTAAAATGTGAACATAATATTGTAAAGGGATTTATTTTAGGTGTATTTAGGTGTATCTTGTGTTAGATACATTTGTCTTGAAGTAGCAAAAAAATGGACTGAGAAACGAGAAATTTCAACATTTTCTGTTTCTGATCAGCACTTGAAAATGTCTTCTCTATGCACTTAAGAATGCTATATTATTTTTTATTCCTGTTGGAAAGTACTTAGGTTTTGTATTATATTTTGTATCATATTTAGTCAGAAAAAATGCTTTCTTATGCACATATTTAGAAAGCATTGTAGACCTTTGAAAAGGTAGAATATACCATCTTAAAAAAAAATGTGTTAGAATTGTGTGGTCATGGATAGAAGCTTTTTCAATGTATAATCTCAGTAACATTTGTATGGTTACATGGTGTTAAAGAATCCTGAGTAATATATGGTTAGAAAATCATAAAGTTTGGTTTTTTTGTTTGAGTTTTTTGGGGTATTTTTGTTTGTTTGGGTTTTGTTTTTTTTTTTTTAAACCTAAAATAATGCTGCTGGAAGAGTTTTTGTAAGATAAAATTAAATTTTTTTTTACCTGCTGAAAATATTATGACTAGGACCTAAATATTGCTGGATCAAAATATTCGGTTTACATCTAATGATTAAAATCTGAATTTCAGGTAAACATTTTTATATCCTGTGAAACCATTTGGAATTTCAAGATCCTTGTTACCACAGCCTTGAGTAGGTCCTAGTATTGTACTATCTGCGAAGAAACTCTTTTGTCGTATACAAAACAGCTACTGCTTATTTACAGAGAAGAAAAGGGCCATTGGAAGGCCATGTGATGTATGATGCTGGGTAGACCATGTGTGTGTAATTTGAAGAGAGCAAGTAGGCAATTGTTGCAGAATGATAGAGTCTTAATGGTCCTTTGCAGATGTGGATCTCTGTTGCAGTATATGTAGATGTAATGCTTCCAGAAATCACAGTTTACAATGGATACCTTTACTGTGGCAGCCTGGGGCTTAGATCCAGTCTTTATCCAGGTGTTAGAAATTACCTTGCATCTATTCTGTATAACTGTAAACCCAAACAACTCTTCTCTCTTCCAAAAAATTAATCAGCCACATTGCTTCAGTGAAATGCTATTATTTTTTCTAGAATAGGGTAACTTGTGGTTTAATAACCAAGTAGTAGTACAAGTTACCACCCCTGAGCACATTGACATAGGTACACAGTTTGTAAGATATTTGCAGTTCCATGACTGGTAATGTTTAAAACTAGCCATCTCATCTGGCAGATGGCCTCCTCTTTTGGATAAAATATACTGTAAGATTGAGCAGAACATAAGCATGTGTGAGAAAAATCAGATGTTTCAAAATTGCATAAAACCATTTCAATTTGCAGAATCACAGGATGTTAGAGATTGGAAGGGGTATATGGAGCTCATCTAGTCCAACTCCAGTGCTAGAGCAATATTGCCTGGAGTAGATCACATAGTAACTCTGTCCCCAATAGTTTTTGCAGGTATATTAAGAATGAATGTGTTTACTTTTGCTTTGGAGAACTTTGCATAATAGTATATCTCCATTTATGGATAACCTCTTTGTGCTTTTCCTTTGGAAGTCTGTGTATCTTTCTTTTTAGGACATTTATACTATATTTCTCTCTCTGTGTGGATTTTCCCCGGGTTGAATTTAACAGATCATAATGAGTTGTGTTCCATTGAATCAGTATGTTTCATTTCATGGATTATTATTGAAGTACTGGAGTGTGATGGCTGTCTCTAGGCTGTTAGGTTTATCAGGATAATATAACTACTTAAGAAATATTAAAATGACATACCAAAATCTTGTGAAATCTTTGAAAATTAGTGTGGGTTCTACCCAAAGGCAGTAATCCACATTATACATTTAATGGCCTGTGAAGAGTTCTAGAGGACATCACAAGGACTTTGAAAACAGTAACTTCAGGAGGTTTTGTGGTTTTGGTTTTTTTTTTAATCAATGAGCATTATAATCAATACAGTCCCTATTCCTCCTCTTCAAAATTTAATATGCCATAGTTCTCCAAGATTAATGTTTTGAACAATATGCAGAACATCAACCTGAAAATAATTATGTTCAAAACATGTAAAATGGGGTGTGATGGTTTGGGAGTTACCTGCCCCCTCACACTTTGTAAAAATCACCCAGACTAGACTCAGCTGGGCGGAGGTTAAAGAATGAAGCTCTATTTACAGCTTAGCACAATATACAAGCAGATATATACACTATAGACAGGAATATTTACAGAAATATACAAGTTAAAGGTAATACAGAAACACAACTCCCCTCTCAGAGATCAGAGACCCCAGGAGGGGCTTCCAACCACCCTTCCACCTTCTTCCCACCCCTGTACCTTATCCTAGGGTTTGCCTTACACGCAAGGATTGGCCAGGGGGTTAGAAGTAGAGTGGCTAGTTAGATTATTCAGCAGATAGGAGAGGACCCACTCACTCCCAGAGAGAGACCAAGAGACTCTCTTATCTATGTTTTGTGTTCTTATACATCTCAGCAAGCCTATGAGTGAAGTAGACATCACCATTGTTCTCCTTTCACAGCCTATAATATAATTTTCTCCATTAAAATATTCCAATTAGCCTCAAACCAGCACAAGGGGAAGTTATGCTGACTTATTATACTGATAACTAAGGTCCTGCACCTGGGTAGGCACAATCCCAAGCACAAA
>VWZE01013078.1:49171-61558 GCA_013396675.1 Eubucco bourcierii | reverse complement strand
CTGTACTAGTGGGAGGTGTCCCTGCCTATGGCAGGGGGGTGGAACTAGATGATCCTTGAGGTCCCTTCCAACCTTACCATTCTATGATTCTATGATTCTATGAATTTATCAAGATCCAGTTTATGGCAAGGTTCCCTCTGTTGCTTACTACATGGAAGAAGTATGCAAGAGAAAATTAGGTGGTGCAAGGAATAGAGTATCGTACGTGACAGTAATATAGGATTTGTTAATATTGTTATTGTAAATCACAGGATTAAATTTTGATTTTTAATAGCACTTACTTATTAGTCAATTATCAGGATTTTTAAAAAATTACCCTAATTAACATAGCAACTTGGTTAAAGATTCAAGAGTGGCAAGATTCACACAAGATACATAGTTGTTCCCTAAATCAGATCATATGCACAGATACAGATTAAACCATATGCACAAATTTATGTATACACAAAGATTAATTCCTGCAGACACATGTACACACACACACACACACACACAAGTAGAGGTTAACCTATCAGTAAGATGTTTCTTTTTTCTACAGATTATAGTAATCTTTTTGTACACAATAATATTTGAACATTCATTACATCAACTATGCTGAATTACTCACTTTTCCCTTCATCAGCTTTTAGCAGCAGATGGTCTTTTCCCTTTGTCAGCTGTTACCAATGATTGGTCTTAGTTATGTAATGAAATCTACCTTGACGTGAAAAATCTATCCTTAGAGGAAGATGCTTTAGCACAACCCACTGGGATGCCAAAGAACTCAAAGGACCTTACTTAGGATTGGTATTTATAGGGTTACAAGACGATTTACTTTAGTCAGTACTTTATCATTGCAGCCAAGCAATCTTGGCTTCCTTCAGAGGGGGCTATGGTCCAGACACGAGGAGTTTTGACAATGTTTCCCAGGCAGCAGGGGTTTCAGGTGCAGTTAGGGAGTACCTAGTCCTCCACACAACTTACTGTACCTGTTAAATACTGTTTAATGTAATTTCTGTACTGTGATACTTGTAAAGTTTTAGCATGTTAGAAATTAACATGCTAAATAATTTTATTTCTAGTATTATATGGATTGCAGATGCACAGAAGGACACTTCTTGATTTTTTTTTATGGTGTAAACTGCTGCTAAGACATTATTATGCTTAGTCTGAAAACATTCCAAATCTAATATTTAACTTACCACAAAAATAATTGCTCTTGTTGCTACAGTGAGAGGCTTGTATACTCTTCCTTAAATTAAACTACTAGATAATTATCTTAATTTTATGTGCAGTGTAGAAATACTTTTTCTGCTGTAGACACAAGAAGGTTGTAATCAGGCTTCTTGAAGCCCTACATAGTTGTTTTATTTGCCTCCCTAGACATTAGCACTTAAAAGCCTAATGCTAAAAACAAATACATTAATGCACACATAGGATTGTAGCTGTGATTTTCTAAGAAGAAAATCTTGGTAAGGAGGTGATAATGTCCTAAACTAATTGCAATAACTGGGAAACAGACCTTTGAGTGTGTGAGCCTCTTTAAATGTGAAACAGTAGAAGAGGTCTTGAACTGCAGCTCTTAAGCTGTTACAAGTTTAACCTGTTTACTGAGCTACATCATCTGAAAGGAAAATTAGTGAATATCTGTGAAGCAGCAATGGAGGAGGAAAAAGGATATTATCCAGAGAGGAGTCAACAGAGTCGCTAAGTCATTTCGGGCAGGGAGACAGAGATTAACATAAAGCATTGTGTCAGAGATGAGTGAGAATTGTAAAGGAGAATATAAGAAATTATAAAGAGAATCCTAATGTTCCCTATTGCATTTTTAGCATCCTTTGTGATTTATGTTTTAGCTTTCATAATCTTCTGGGTTTTGGGATTCTCCCTCAGAGTCAGAATTGAGAGATTTAGAAGATTCGGTGAAAGATCTGGTGGATTTCTGTAGAGTGGTGTGGTTATGTAGTTAAGGATCTAAGGCTGCTGAGCTGGGCATCGTGGGAGTACAACACACAGTGAATGTAAGTGGTGTCTGTAGGTGTACTGTATTCTGTGTAGCTTTCTTGGGGTGTTGCAAGAATCACCTGATTTTATAATGGCTTTGTATGTTTTCTGTCTATAGTAGTTTGTAAGTTTTCTGTGCTGAGTCCAGGGGCTAAGAAATTGACTCTGCTGTCGAGGTATTTGAGGTTGCGTTTGATGGAAAAGTAATGGTTATTGAATCTTCTCATACAAGTGTGAGAGAGTCTAGAGGATACGAATGTTATCTCTGTATTTTGTGTGAATAATGAAATGGTGCTACATGTAGTGATTTCTTTGTACCTTGGCATGGTGTCCATCAGTCAGTATTGGCAGGTGAAGTAGTTGTAGGTGAGAATGGAATCCATTTGTTTATGTAGGAAATCTGAGTATTGGCCTTGTCCTTACTGATTTGCTGTTGTGGGATTGGCCGGGATGGTGAAGTTTTTACTTGTTTTTGGTGTGTGTGTGAGAAATCTGTTGTGTTGCCTAGAATACTAAATGGTTGGGTCATTTGGAGGCTTGACGATGGGTCCTGTGAATTACAATAATATTTCAGTTGAAGTATTTACACTATTATACAAATGTAATAGGATTTCCTTCCATGTGGTGTTAAAATATGATGGATCTGTGAGTGACAGTACTGACTGCACTGTTTTTGTCGGAGTTTGTAAGGATGGGATTTGATGTCTTTGTCAATAATGCAGAGTATCTTTTTAGACCTAGTAGCGGGTGGGGTCGGTTGGTTGTTACTGCAGTTTATAATTATCACATATTTCTGTTGACTGCAGCAGAAGAAGGTAAGAAAGTAATGAACAAAACCAGCCATAAAGCTTTTCTTCCTCTGGAGAAAATCTATAAAGTCCTTGGCTGGCTGTGTTTCTCAAATCAGCAGATGACAGGAGCTTAGGAAGGGAAGGATCAGATATGAAGATAGACTTGTGTACCTGAAAGTTTAGCTGTTCAGCTCTTCACATTATAAGACTCCAATGAAGAGGGAAAGCGAGACATGGATGAAGTAAGTAATTACTGAGATTGATATTATTTCTTTTCCTCATCTCCTTACTTTCCAGGAACAAGAATAACTTTTGAAGTGCATTTCAGACTATTACGGTGGAAAGAGTAACAACCTGCAACATTTTAAATTAAAATTATATACAGATTGCCATGAGCAAAATTGGGTGGTGACTACAAAGTGAAGATTATAGGGATGAGAAGGCTGACATTAAACATCCCCTTATTTGATCACTTTTTTCTGGAATAACTACTCTGCAGAGCCTGAACCTAGATATCCCTGTTAGTCAGTGCTGGAGACCTAAGACAATCAATGCTGTGATTGGTCCTTTCCAATGTCTCTCAGTATCTGCACTCTAGGTAACTCCAGTTGGTATTGACTGTCGGTAATTAAGTAGTCTGGACTTAATGAGCTACTAGGCAATGCTATGAAGACAGTCGGAAGTCCAGACAATGCATGGAGAAGGTTTAGCAGATTTTTGTTTGAAGTGTCTTTTTATCTGTATTTTGTTTGAGACTAGCATTCTGGTGGTTATTTCTTTTTCAGTAGAAAGCTTTGTCATTCTTCTATGGAAAAATACTTGCTGTTACATATGCAAAATTGGGCAATGCTTACAGAAATTCATGGAAGATATTTATACAAGAGCCATGACAAGTGGGTCTTTAAAACTACTGCACTGCAGTGACAAATGGAAATTTTCCATGAGGAACAGCAATGACATCAATATTCCTTTGATCGTTTGAAGAACTGGATTGTTCCCCGTTGCTTTTCTGACCTATGAAATCTGTTAATCCATTTGTGGATAGCAGGAAAGAGCAATTTAACATGAGACAGGAGAAAAGAAATGTTTCTTCTGAAGACCTGAGTGTAGGAAGATGTGGCCAGTAAGTAGGTTGAGTGCTGCTAAGGAATGTGTGTCTTCTGATAATTGCTGTGTTTTGCATAGCTTAGGACAGAAAATCACAGTTACAGACATACGGAGAAGGTTTAAATCTCAGAGCACCTGGAGGATGGGATTCTAATAAAAATTACAGTTATAGAAGGGAACAAAACAGAGTTACCTATTACACTCATTTGAATGCCAAGGTCAAGTCAAAACAGAGACTCCTGTTGTATTTCTTACCTGCTCTTATCATTTGCACATGAATGCAGGTGTGTGGAACAACCCCAATGATAGTTTAAGTGGTATAACATAGCATGTTTGTAAAAGGCTCTGCAGTATTTACCATGGAAGAGGTAGCTTCCTAAGTAGAAAGAGAGTGGCAAAAAACAGGTGATGTTTTAACGAAAGCCCACACTTCTACATCAGTTCAGGGGTGGGGCTGTGTGTGTGTCGAAAATCAGTGGAATGAAATGTCTGAAAATGCTAATGATGTAAGTAATTGAACTGAAACCATCGCATATAACAGATACATGCCCCTTTGTGTCTCATCTGTGCATGCTTTTTTTCCATTCAAACTAATTCAAGATTCTGATTTGTAAGATGATATCAGTTTGCAAGGTACAATTAGCTCGTAATCAATGAAAGTAAAATGACAGACTTCTCAAAATTCCCTGCAAGGTGAAACTCAAATTCTAATTGTGTGAACATGTCCGCTGCGAGGTGACATTACATCAGAGTGACCTTGTAGCAGGTGTTCCTTGTAGTCAGCAGAGCCGTAGGGAACGCTGACAGGAGTATTTGACAAGTGCAAAACATTTGCGGCTGACTGGGAATATATTCCTCATTGTGTTATGGTTAAATAAATCTGATGCTGAATTCTTCCTTTCCTTGCTACCCAAACCCCTGTTTCAAAGTGATTTTCTGTGTTCAAAGGCTAGGTGAGACATAAAACCTGATTTTGTTTGTGGATACAAGTCTCGGTGTGAAAAAGAATGAAGTGACTTAAGGAGTAAAACTGAAACACAAACACTCCTAGGCAAATACTTTGAAGCACAGTGATGAAACAGTCTTTTTGCTCATGAAATGGAACATTTGCAAGTTAATTAACACAGTGGCATGTTCTACCAGCAAACAGGTGATATGAAAACATTTAGAATCGGTGGGAAAAAAATGCATTACAGTACTGTCAATAAGTAAACATAAAGCCTTTTGATAATAGAAGCATTTTTTAAAACCTGAAATTGTCACACTTCTGAAATCAGATCTCCATAGCTGAGTAAATCTTTTGCTATATCCTTGGTAAGTTTTATTTCTTTTTTGTAGCATTCGCTCTTTCATTTAGGAAGTGAACACTGTATTTGCAGTATTTGCTTCAGAAACATTTCATCTTATTTGGGTAGCTTGTTTTACGTCTAAGAAATTAGAAGATATTTATTTTCTAAAGGGTTTTCCAAATCTTGATGTTGAAACTTTAACCTTCAGACTGCTTTGTATATTGATAAAGCTTCTTGTTCAAATGTATGTGCTTTTCAGATTGTGCTTTTTTTCTTCTTAAACTCTGATTGGTGACACAGTACGTTCAATCCATATAAATCATGTATAGTAGCAGGAAAAAGATTTGCATTTGTTCCAACAAAGTAATAATGAGCAATATTTACTTTACTGAGAACTCCAAACCCTGCTTTTGTCTTCTGTTCTAATAATATACTTTCATTGCTCTCTAAAGATGTTTTAAAAGGAAACGTCTACTTGTGGTTTTTTTTCACCGTAGATTCTGTATTTTCTCGCAGGCAACATGCCTAGTATGTATTATACATACATATATTCAATTCCAAGCCATTCATGTACATTACTGACATGCAAACATTATTTAATGCATAAAATACTTCTAAAGTAAAATTCAATACATGCAGAATTCTCCATGGAAAGGCAGTTAAAAAACTAATAAATTTAGATTACACAGTCATATCAGTGAATTCAAATTAATGAAATGGCATCCCACACAAGCACTACAGTAATTTACATATTAATTTCCACTAATGTTTTTTATGGCTGTAATAGACTTGTACTAGTCATATTCGATAAAACACAACAGATTGTGAAACAACAAACAGTGAGCAGTTGGCTATGATTTATCTGTTGTTCCATTGGATCCTCATTTTCCCAGGAAAATGCTCTGTCTACATTATTAATGTCTGACAATTTTCTTGTATTCATGCCCTGAAGCACGATGTCTGTTAATTTTGTGTAACAGCTTCTTTCCTAACAAATGGTATTTATTTTTCATGTTATGACAATAAGAATAAATAGAAAGTAGAGCTAGCTTTGTGAAGTTGGACACTGACATGCCATACATTTCTGTGTGTACCAGATGTACCTTTTCAGGCTATGGAGACATAAATATAATTTTCCCTGGATTTTTGCATGCTTTCAATCTAGACTGTGGCCCCAACTTTGATACTCAATGCTCCCTTCTGTCCTTTTTTTTTTTTTTTTTTCTTGTAATGAGTTCTACAAATGTGAGCAAAAAAACTTGCTGTTGCAAACTACTTCCTTTCAGAGAACAGCCTGTGTCAATGCAGTTGTAGTAACCTCCTCCAGAATTCAGGTCTCTTATCAAAAGAGACCTGTTTAGCTTCTCTGATTGAATGGCAGTGTAGAACCACATACATTGTGGGTGGACAAAATAATGTTCTCAGAAGCTCTAATACTGTTCTAGCTAAATGGTGGGTAAAGTCACATGCAAGGTCTCTAGAAAATCTCAAAAACTACTAATGGGTTAAAGAAAATGAATGCATACTGTAGCTTAAATAGTACTTATATATCAGAATTTGGCATTTATATCTCTCGTCAACAGGAGTATTAGCATTATGTGACTAGTCAAATACTTACTGACACACAATCCTAGGTTCTAGGAAAGAAATGTTCTGCTCATAAAGATTTGTGAACCTTTGTGAGAGGGAGAAACATGCTGTGAAATGTCCACTGTTGACAGGGCGAGTAGGGATAGTGACACTGTGTTTAGCATCAGGGTTTTAAATGAAGAGCCTAAAATGTCTGTATCTGTATATTTGTATTCAAAATATCATGCTTGGCTGCTTTTTGCTGTTTGGTTTTGTTTGTTTGTTTTGTTTTGTTTTTCTTCTTTTAATTCTGGCAATAAACTCCCTGAAATCTCAGAAGACTTAGTTTATTTCTTTTTACGACATATCATTTGCATTATTCTCTGCTACACTTTATTACTGATTTTGACTTTAGAACTTAAAAAAAAAAAAATTGGATAATTTTCATGTCTAGAATGAAAGAAAAATAAATAAAATGCTGAAAGTTTTTTAAAGTTTTTAGGCAAGGGAGTATATTAGGCAGACTTCAGTGTGACTAATAATGCTGTAATAAAAGTAAAAACCAAACTGCTTTAATAACATTGCTAAATGTAATACTTCAGTATATGTTTTTGAAACAGAGTACTTGCTGTCTATTCCAACCCCTTTGCTAATTATTCACAGGTGTTATCCATTCCTGGCTACTCAGAAGGCACGATCTCAGTTTATGTAGTTGTGTATAGTGCCAACCCATATATATTTGAGTGGGATGGTTATTAGCTGATTGTTCTGTCTTTCCCTAGCTGTAATTCTACACAATGTTAGCAATTTCCAAGCTATGCAAATTCTTGGTTCAATGCCACATGTCCATTAAGATCTAAATTAGACAAATTTTAGGCAAGAAAGCGTTTCCAAGTAAGATTTCTTCTTACTTCTACATGGATAGAATGAAATAATGGGATGACTTTTTCCGTGTTCTTCTGACCTCTTTGATTTCTTAGTGATAAATTCCTGTTCAGATTGTGTAGCTCAGCCTGCACCCAGCCTTGTGGAACCTGATAGGTCCTCAGACCTGACCTGATGAAGGTAAAATACATCTCTAAATACTGCTCTGTCCCCTTCAGCCCAGCATGTGGTTGTACAACTATGATCCTGTTGTCCTCTTGGCTACGTTTTCTTAGCTATTTAAATAAAGAATCAGAGGTTTGCCACATCTAAAGACACTATGTATTTCAGTGTATTTTTACCAGACTAGAATGCTTTCAGAAAGATGTTCTGAACACTCAGAATGATTTACTGCTATGCACAGTGGCAATGGGAACAGAAAGTTAAATCTTGTGATAACATACATACGAAATTTTTTCCTTGAGTGTGCCCTTTTTCAGGGGATGCTAGATTTGCAGTGTGATGAGGGATGTAGTACCCTGTAGCTATCATCTAATAATAGTATTTGAATTACTGCAGCGTTTGTCAAAATTTATGGCTTTTTTAGGTAATACTATATATGGAATTATTTGAGAATATTTTGGAAATGGCTGTAATGAATAGTGAAAGAAAGATGAAATTCAGCCCTTATGCTTTTATATTCCCTTTGTACTGCACATAGCTTGCATAAAAAACTAACAAACAAACAAACAAAAAAACCCAAACAACCAAAACAAAACAAAACAACCCAAAAACCAAAAAACCAAACCAGACCTGGCCATACTTTCTTACTTTATCATAATATTTTTTTCATGTATGGCACTGACCTTTCCTAAAGTGACATTAACTGTACAGGAATGACTGCCGACTGAGATCAAGGTCTAATCAGCAACCCCTTGCTAGAAGTATTATCCACATACCGTGTTGTGTTCTTCCCCTTATTATAGGCAGAGAGTATCTTTCTTCTTGTATAAAACTTACATTATAGACTTCAACAGTGAGACACAAACTGTACCAAAGTCTGTATGTATAGCTGTACAATGATTGATGTATCCCTACTAATTGCTTCTGTTTAAGCTGTTTGAAACTTCCTTCTTTTCCAGATGACGTCAGTATACATGAAGCTCTGCAAATAGCTCACATAAAATGATCACAATTGCTTGTCTACAGAAGGCTGTTTGAATTAATCAAGCTTGATAAAAGTTTGTGCATATCGAAGCTTCAAGCGTTTGGGGGCAAATAAAAAAAGACTAGAAGAAAACAGATAGTGGTCATAAAAGTTTTTCTCATACACAGAAAAAGGTTTGAAGGATGTCATTTTTACTACTGCACTAAAAGTAGATGCTTATGAAAAGATTTCAGTAATGAAGTGGTGTATTCGTAAGGCTGTTCTTGCGTTAGTGATGCGGTTGTTGTGCATTTCTCCATGGAGATGTTTTATGCAGCTTTTATGATATCTAAAATTACTCTTGCGGGAAAGAGAAAATTCCTTGGGTGGTACAGGTTATATGTTAGAATATCATGCTTAGTAAATTAATGTTAATTGATAACATTTTACAGTATTGTTATGTGGCTTCTGCTTAAGTAGTGGAGAGAATTGCTAAGTGAACTGTTATTTCTAAAACTTTATTAGTAGAATAATTTGAATTACTATGAAAAGGTAAACCTATCTCCTTTTCTAGTAAATAAATAACAAATCCAAACATTTTCCCATGGGGTCCCTCTGTGTAGTTGTTCTTGTTATATGCCATGTCATAGACCAAAATGTTTCATTACATTTTCATAACTTTTCCTTCTGTCTGTGGAAAAGATAGAAGAGAGGAGGAAGAGTAATATCTTCTGCTCTCATTCTTTGGATAGAACCTGTAAGTAAGAGATGGAAGTCTCTGAGGAGGTAAAAGAGAAATAAAATACTATTTCTTCAAGATCTTTTTTTATCTATAATGTGCATTCTGGAGTGGGTTTGATATTGGATGAGTGATGGAAATGGACAACAGTAAAATTGTTTATTATTAAAAAATATGGATAGGGACAAATAGGCCCTGTCGTGATACATTTAGGACCCTCCAGTAAAGGCCATGTTCCGATAAAGCTCACTGTGGGTAGAGAGATCAGATGTGAGGCAGAGTGTTGCTTAATGTTACTTTGGAATGGATCAAGGAAGACACAGAATTACCAGTAAGCCAGATCCTGCAAAAGCTATTCCGCAGCCTGAGACAAAATTCTGCCTAATTTTCAAGATATCTGTATTTTGTATATTGTTTGCCTTTTAAATATGTTTTTTTCTAGATTCTCTATGTTGCTCTGTTGTTTTGGTTTTTTTTTAATTTCTCTGTACTTCATTGATTTACTACAAAACATGACAAAACTTGCAGGACTCTGAAAAGAACTTATGAGAGTGTAGTGAATGCTGTTACTGGAATCACATTGTTTGTCATATAGCAAGGGAACTCCTAAGTCTAAACCAATTTTTTTTAATAATAAAAAAACTTTTTAATAGGTTCAAAAATATTCCTTTAGGTAGTTCTTCCTTGTGAGAAGAACCATATTTGATGATAGATGTGTCTAAGATGCTAATTACTTTTTCTCAGATTCAAATATCACTTTTTTTTTTTTTTAAATTTTCTTTTTTATTTAGAAGAAGCTGATTATTTCCTTTTCAACAAAAATGCAGAGTGGGAAAAGTGCATCTTCTCATTGTAGAAGAGTTGATACAATTTTGGGTAGTTTCAAGTCTACTGATATTCTTTTTAGAAGTAGTTTTCCTCTTATACTAAAAATTCTTCATCCTCTTAACCATTTTATTCAAAAGCCTAATACGAGCACTGCTATGCAATTACAATAGCGAATGCTAAACAACTTCTAGATTTGGAATGAGACAATGCTTACTAGTGATGTGTCTGGTAGTCTATAGTGAAACAGACAGGGGAAAAGGCCTCTCCAGAGTGTATGGGCTTTGTTGCTTTGAAGATAAAAAATATTTTAATTGAAGCATTAAGTAGAGGTTCTGATATGCTGTGTAAGGTTGGTAGTAGATTACTTTTAATACACAGTTGGCTGGGGCAACCCATGACAAAACTTGAACTTCAACATGAAATCATGTCTGTGATCATAAGTTTACAAACTGCTGTCCCAGGTAGAAACAAAACATCTCTGAAACTTTATAGAATGGAGTGTTCTGACACTGCAATGTTAACTGCAAAAAACCCCTAGACTTCTGTAGACAAAGTAGTATCACGCTCTAGTGTGGATTCAGTTATGCTAGTAAAAATACCTTACATATATATAGGTCTTTAAAGAGAGAATAAATCCCTGTAGCACAAAGAATTTTACCTGAATATAAATGTATTTAGAGTAGAGGTTGTTCTGTAGAAGAATGGCTCAAATGAGACTGATGTATAAACTTCTGGTGGGTAGTCACATATGTAGCTGCTTGTTAAGTTGATCTGTGCTTCTGCCCTTGTATAGATAGTGAACACTTAGGTCAAGGGGAAAAAAACCAGATTGTTTTAAATTATTTTAAAGTTAAGCAATTGCATCAAGATTTAATGCAAGATGGCATCATATTATGATAGAATTGAAATGCTTTTTACTTTATTTATGGTGATTGTTTCTCATAAAAACTAATTTATTTTTCAAAAGGTTAAGGGAGGATGATAAATTGGCTTGCACTTTCCTGTGTCATTAAGCTGCACTTTTTAACCAAAGAACATATGGACATTTATGAGAACTGATGTAGATCTGAAAGCAGTGGTGACAATTACTGCTTCAATAAATGCTCATCCAGCTGAATCCAGCAGGAAGGGCCATTCATTAAAAAATATTTTGTGGTATTTAAAGCTTACTTATAAGCCTTTGAGAAAACTTTTTTCCCTGCAAGATTTTAGATGATTTGAATATATTGTTCTCCTACAGATGTGAGATGACTGGTACTCAAAGCCTTTTTGCCTCCTTTACAGAAGGTAGAGGTATTGATCAAGTTATTTATGCATGTCTTGTGTGCCATTATGTTTATTTGCAAATTCTGTAATCCAAGTCTTTATTCTTTGAATATAGTTACAAAACAGCAAATAGATCTCTTCTGATGTGTAAATATCTTTTTTTTCTCTCTTTTTTTTTTTTCCTTCCGAGTGTCTTCAGCAGAATCTCTGCTTTGCTTTACTCCTTCTTTACACCAAAGAAACTTAGCTCTGAATGGGCCTCAATCTTTCAAACCTGTTTCTTGCCCTTGTAAGGGATGGTATTACATTCTTTTGAGCTTCTGTGCCCTCTACAAGCTCTGAATTCAGTCCTATGCTGCTGCTGAAAATGGCCACGATATTTCTAGGAATAATTACATATTACAACCTGATCTCCTTCTATGATCAGGTGACCCGCCTGGTGGATGTGGGGAGGCCTGTGGATGTGGTCTACCTGGACTTCAGCAGGGCCTTTGACACTGTCCCCCACAGCAAACTGCTGGCTAAGCTGTCAGCTCGTGGCTTGGATGCCAACACTCTGCGCTGGGTTAGGAACTGGCTGGAGGGCCGAGCCCAGAGAGTGGTGGTGAATGGTGCCACATCCAGCTGGAGGCCGGGCACTAGCGGTGTCCCCCAGGGATCAGTACTGGGCCCCATCCTCTTTAACATCTTCATTGATGATATGGACGAGGGCATTGAGTCAGTCACCAGCAAATTTGCAGATGACACCAAGCTGGGGGCTGATGTTGCTGGGTTGGAGGGCAGAAGGGCTCTGCAGCAGGACCT
>VWZE01013078.1:18510-48927 GCA_013396675.1 Eubucco bourcierii | reverse complement strand
GAAGCGGAGGCTCAGGGGAGACCTTCTTGCTGTCTACAACTACCTGAAGGGTGGTTGTAGCCAGGAGAAGGTTGCTTTCTTCTCTCAGGTATCCAGCACCAGAACAAGAGGACACAGTCTCAAGCTGTGCCAGGGGAAGTTTAGGCTGGAGGTGAGGAGAAAGTTCTTCATTGTCCATTGTCTCCAAAGTCATTGGCTACTGGAATGGGCTGCCCAGGGAGGTGGTGGAGGAGGTGGTCCCTGGAGGTGTTCAAGGTGGGTTTGGACGTGGCACTTGGTGCCATGGTCTAGTCTTGAGGTCTGTCGTAACGGGTTGGACTTGATGATCTTTGAGGTCTCTTCCGACCTCGGTGATACTGTGAAATGAATCTCTTGCACCCAGTATAACTTTCCTCTGGTAACTGTGTTAAATTACATAAACAATAATTTTGAAAACTAATTTTTTAATACATTCTGGGTTCACAGAATACATAATTTGGACACTCAGAGCAAATAAGTTCTGTTTTGATGTTTTGGTTTTTTATTTTTCCTTCTTTCAAGAGGTTAAATATTCTTACTTTAGAAGTTTAATATTTATGCTCTCTTTAATGAGATTTTAATTTTGCAATTTTATTATGTACTGGATGATTAGAAGTACGTATATTATATGTGCATGCATAAACAGTGACTTATAACTGGGAAATAATTTATGATACTTTCCTTTTAATATTTCTGTGCTAAATTTAATAAAAGCTTACGAGAACTTTGGAGTTACTAAGAGAATTAGCAGTTAGAACTCAAATCAGCTGTAGAATTAACAATGCATCCATTTATAATCAGTTAATTCAAGCATAATGATCCTAGCTGTAGAATATAGACTTTGCAAACTGTATATATAAATAAGAATTTAGGAATTTTAGACTGGATATTAGGGAGAAAAAGCAACATATGCGAGGTGGCCATCAAATGTCAAATATTTTTGACATTAAAGTAAAAGCAGTTCTGTTTATTGCTGCAGGAAATCAGAGGTATTCTGACTTTGGTGGCACGTAAGAAGTGACCAGAAAGAATTTGTCAAGAAACTTGTAGGTAAAAATGCACCTGTGGTGGGCTTTTTAAGGTCCATTATTCTCTCTGATTCTGTTTAAGAATTGGGATTTCACTGGAATGATTCTTCATAGTCCTTGCAAAAGAATTTGCAGAAATAGAGAATATGTATCTTAAGAATACTTTGTATTGCAGAACTTATATTGCCTTTCTAAAGTTCTTTTATGAAGTAATTTTGTCTACATTGTTTAGGATGTTCTTTGCTCATAAACGCTAAGTAATTTTGTGTGTGTGTGTGTGTGTGTAATGATACTGTAAGAAGATTATTTGGGACAAATCAGAAGCAGTTAATTTATTCACTCATTCTGCTTGCTGGTGATTTTGGAGTGGAATGGAAACTATATCAAGAGAGAATATTTCAAATTCTTTTTGTATGTTCTTATACAAATCCTTTGCATTTCTTTGTAGTTTAACAAACTTTTCTGTTTCATGCCTCTAGTGTTTAATTTTCTATAATTCTTGTTAGATTTCCTTGTGTTAGTTTGGGGAAAAGGAGGTTACAACAAAAGTTTCATTCTTGTAGAATTCCTATACATAAGTAATGAGATACTAAAACTTTTAAGTTTGTAGTTAAAAGTGTATGTATTGTTTTTCTCTCAAAGGATCCTTCTCATTGTATGAACAAATATAATTCAAGTGGTTGCTGAAACTTCGGATTGCTTCGAGTCTATCCATCCAGATTTGTACCTTTGAGCCCTTTAATAGCCTTTTACTTTTGGTCAAATAGAACAAAATAAGCTCAAAGAATATTGATTATGAAAGAGATGAAGAGATGTGAGTATGAAAGAGATGAGGAGATGTGAGAGGAAATTTTTTTTTACTGGTTTTACTTTTTTTTTTCCCTTTCTTTTTTTTTTTTTTTTTTTTTTCATTTTCTAGTACAGTTTTTATCTGCTATATGGAGATTCTGCCAGGCATTCTGATGTTAAGAATCTACAGAACTCCAGAATGCTCTGGGCAATGTTCCTGCCAAAACCATAATTAGATTATAGGAAAAAATATCTTCAAATGGAAAGAAAGTATAAATATAGAAAAGTCAATAATTGGATACTAAAAGGAATTAAATACAAATGTACATAAAATTTTACTTATCATCTATTGGATTATCTTTTTTGTCTAAATTTTGAAAATTATTCTTGACTGCTGCTTTATGTTCAACAGATTAACAGAATTTTGAAGTGAAATGTAAGTAAATTTTATGGATGTGGAAAGGACATTGACTGTCTCAAGGGGTATGTTTCAGAATATTTTTTTACGTGAGGTTTTGGAATGGCAGCAGTACCACGTTAAAAAGTATAAAACACCATACTAAGTGGTTCACGTGTTTGTAAGTTGTTCTTGCCATGAGAAGCTAGGTGATTTTTTTTTATGAACTGATTTAGACTAAAGTTAAAAAAAAAACATATGTCAAGTCTTTGAGGAGACCTGATAGTAGCCTTCCAGTATCTGAAGGGGGCCTGCAGGAAGGCTGGGGAGGGACTATTTACAAGGTCTTGCAATGACAGGATGAGGGGCAGTGGATTTAAACTGGCAGAGGGAAGATTTAGACTAGATGTTAGGAGGAAGTTCTTTACAGTGAGGGTGGTGAGACACTGGAACAGGTTGCCCAGGGAGACTGTGGCTGCTCCCTCCCTGGAGGTGTTCAAGGCCAGATTGGAGGAGACCTTGAGTAACCTGTACTAGTGGGAGGTGTCCCTGCCTATGGCAGGGAGTTGGAACCAGATGATCCTTGAGGTCCCTTCCAACCTTACCACTCTATGATTCTATGATTCTAAGCCTGCATGCTGTCCTAAACCAATTTACTAATTAAGATACAGTGGTAAGTTAAAAAATGTTCTTGTATTCAGTAGGGAGCATAGGTTTTGTCGAAGTATAGGACCTGGAATTGACTGACTTTTTTTTTTTTTTAAATTTATTTTATTTTATTCTGCAATACAATAGAAACCTTTCAGAGTGGTGTATTTCCCCAAAGTTTTAATCTGGAGGAATTATTGAGATTTAGTTTAGATTTAACATTTTAAAACATTTTTGTGTTTTGCTGTTGATCTAATGATAGTTATGCATTTGCCTATTGAAATAAATATAGTTTAATTCTACATGAACTTCCTCTGTAATATGTTTGGTTGGTTGGTTGGTTGGTTGTTTTTCCGTTGACTCCTCCAGGAAAGAAATTGTCCCTGGAGTGAAGATGAGTCTCTACTTTCACTTCAGATTTTCTTTGAGTTTTGTTTAATTTAAAGAAAAATCAATTTATGGTCAACATTTCCAGTGCAGTTTTTGAGATTTTTTTTTTTTCTTACTTGAAGTTTTCCTTCATTGAAAAGTGCTATTAATATATTTTTAAAAATAATTCAAAATATGACTTGTTTTTCTTGAATTATCCTGATGAGATTTGGAATTCAAGAAGTTTTTTCTGTAGAGTTTTCTGTTGTAGACTATATAGTTAGTAAAAAAAGGAATGAATAACTTAATAAACACTACATCACAGCCAATACTTTGTCATGGTAAAGTAGCATGCTACATAGTATTTTTTATAACTTTTCTTTCCAGTACATTAAATAGAAAAATGTTTTCAGAAGTGCAGAAGTTTAGCCTAAACTTAACAATGATAAAATGATTATTATACAGTACATTACATTTATATGTTTTCTGCTGTTACTGTCTTTCAGCTGTATTAGTTCTCCTTTCCTAATACCATCCTTCATAATACATCTTAATGTGTCTTCATTTTCTGTAAACCAAAGAAAGCTCTTTGAGTTAACATGTGAGGCTAATATGATGCATTTTTACACTTTCACCTTCTTGAACATTGTAGCTCTTCAGTGAACAGTTGTTAGCGGTACAGGAACATCAGTCCATTTTCTTGGGGTTAATGCTGAACTTGAATTTAGCTGAAGTCTGTAGAAATGAAAAATAAATGATGTCTTTATCTGCTTACAGTGAAGAGGCTGACTTTGTTCGCATTCTTTTTTAAAATAGTGGGAGCAAAATTAACAGTGTGCATCTATATCTGCACCCGAAATTGCTGCTTTTTCAGTTCTTAAAATAAATCAGTTATGGTGGAAAATCTTGCTGGAGAGTTACTTTCCACTGCTGGTTCTGAGCTTGACCAAATTCAGATTTATACTTGGCAGCTATATCTGCATTTAACTAGCTGCTTTGTCACATAAAGTGTAGTATTTTATTTTGTTTTGAGACTGAAAAAGATAAGGGCAGCTTCTGTGTTAATCTGGTCCCACTGCATTCAATAATTTCTGGAAAATGTTTTGGTTTAGTTTACATTTATAAGCTAAGATTGGTATCAAAATATAGTACCTATTACTTGAGCATGGTCATAAAATAATTCAGACTGAAATATCAAGGATTGTTATCTTCAGATATTCCAGATGACTTTTTATTTGCCACATGTGTCTTGCAGAGATACTGAAATACAGAAATGGCCATGCTAATCATGTAGATACCAAAACAAGAAATGCCCTTGTAAAAGAGGAAACACCATAAGCTGCCTTTGTGGTTTTTTAGATAAGAGGATATAATTTACAGTAACTGCTGCCCAAATTCCTTGAAGTTGGTAGAAAAAAAGCAATACAGGTATGAAAGTGCCTCCAGGGTGGTGGGCAGCCTTTTCCTTTGCTCTGTTTTGCTATCTGAAATACAACTTTGTCATTTCAAGAATCATAATGAGCGGCAAAATGGAATGCCCTGCATATGTTTACTCCCTTCATCTCCATGTATGTAGGTAACAAGAAGACGCTTTATGTTGTACACTTCAAAACACCAAACCCCTTATGCAGATTTACTTTCACCCTTTTCTGTTAGGTCAGTATTTTAAGATTATTCAAAACCAGGCCTGGATGGTTGCTTCTTTGTTACTTTTATGAATGCTTTTGTAATTGATACCTTATAATGCTTGTAGTTCTTGAAATAGGAAAGTATTTAGAGATAGTAAAATAACCTTTACTTTCATTCAGGTTTTTCCTTTTACTTTGAAACACAATTCAGTGAAATATCTGTGATCATTCCCAGCTGATTTCTATGTTCTGCACCCTAATTAGGTAATGGCTGTATTCATTCCACAGTTGTTTTCATTACACCATAAAAATATGAAGGCTACATTTGATCTGCAGTTGTTTTCTCTTAATTTGTGAAATGAAGTATTGTTTCTTAAAGTCAGGAGTCAATAGGGAATTTTCTAGCATGATCTGCAGAATTCTATATTTGCGGTTTTATTTTTTCTTTCTGGGAGAACTGATTACAGTAATGGGCTTTTACTTGAAAGACTCTGCTTTGGGGGCAATTTGACATAAACAATTAAACAGCATATTAGATACGCAGATAAAGACTAGGTTTCTTGTAATTAAAAATGAAAAAATGCA
Organism: Eubucco bourcierii; assembly: GCA_013396675.1. Lineage (NCBI taxonomy): Eukaryota > Metazoa > Chordata > Aves > Piciformes > Ramphastidae > Eubucco > Eubucco bourcierii. The sequence continues at coordinate 43,465 of VWZE01013078.1, read as the reverse complement.
CTTAATTACTCACAGGTGAGTAGGACTCCTTGTCCAACAAGTGCTACTCATAAATAACTTACTTTGTTTATGTAATAATGTCTGTATTTTGCAAGGACTGTCTACAAAATAGACACCAATAAACACCAGCTGGTGTCAGTTTTTTCTCTATATATGTCTTTAGTAATAGGTGGAATTGAATTAGAATGAAAGCCTTGTCACCAAATGTAACTATGACAATGGTAATGTACATCAGACCTGCTCACTGGGAAAAAGGTAAAAGATTAACAAAGTCTTGCAGATTGTTACTGTTTCACAAGCCACAATATTCTGCAGTGGAAAATACATGAACAGAGGAGGTTCGTATTTGTCCAATGCAAGTTTGAGGTACCAGGGAAAAGGTGCTGAACTGGATCCAAAAGTAACTCTTCAGAATCAGAGACCTTAGTGTTATCATTATAGCCGGAGGCGGGGTGCAGAAACCACTCTGAAGTTATTATTTGCTTTTTGGATGGAAAGATGTTTCATAAATTATTTTCTGGCCCTGGAAATTATTCGTAGCATGTATGTAAATGGTCAGGAACTGATCATTGAGGACAGAAACAGGCACAAAATCCTAGAATGCTTACATCATATAAAACAGAGGGAAAATGAGAGAAGTACCTTTTATGGGTGTCATTTTTTAAGAGCTTTTAAGTAACTAGACATCACAAGTTCTTGGCAGCTTAATTTGTAGGGGTACACACTTTGTAGGTCATCTATCAAAATCACAGGTAGGGTGGAAAAAAATTGCCTGGGGGAGAAATGTAAGAATAAAGAGCACAATTCTGACAGTGTTAGCATTTTTTCCACTCATAAAAGGTAACGGTCATATGTTCTGTCTTCATCAAATTACTTCCATTAGCTTTTCATAGGCACAGTCATAAGCAACCTGAATCATTTCTCTATGATCTGAATCAACAAGTTATTTTCAGAAAGGTCTGATCACCAAATGTCCCTACATTGAATAGTAAATAGATTCTACTTTTGCTTCTAGAGATGTTTCCAACTTTTATCTTGTTGTGCATACTTTCACTTTTATGTAAAATGTCTCACTGTGTTACATAACCAAGATATTACTTGTTATGTGAGTGCTATACTTGCTCTGTATTCATAGACTAGGAAGGAGAATGTGTCCCAGATAACTTGGCAGAAGAGATAGGAAAGATTTTAAGACAAGTTGCAAAAAAAAAAAAAAGAAAAAAGCATATTTCTGAGTTCATAGGGATTTTCTTTATTTTGATTCTCTGTTTTTAAAAAGTAAAATCTGTTAACACTTTTCATCTTACCATTTTAGAGCTCATGAATAAAAGTTTAAATTTCCTGTATAATGATTGTACTCTTAAATGCAACAATATGGTTCACCATTGCTACATTTTAATTGTTTAGTCTTCTGTTGTTATAAATTATGAAGTTAAAAAGCACATGTGTGGCCAAAAAAACCCAAAAAAAACGTGATTACAAGATAAAGTGACACAAAAAGACATTGCCATTTTTTTAAATGGAAGAAGAATAGTTATGAAAAAGTGATTTACCTTTTGACAACAATGTGAAGCAAACGGCATCCTCAATAAGGACAGTAATGAAAGACGGTAATAATTACCTTGTTACCTCTTTACAAAAGGAAAAACTGCAACGTCATGATTTGCTCAGTTGAGTGAATTTTCAAACATGTAGGGTGCTTATGGCCTCAAGTCTCAGATTAAAGAGCAAATTTACTTTTTGGTCTTAAAATGGCATTTACTCTTATCCATAAACAAAGATTATGTTGTTTGGCAGTCCTTATAATTTGTTAATTTAATGATTACACTTCTGCAATGCTTCTCAGTAATAAAAGACACTGAAATCATAGAATCATAGAATCATAGAATGGTAAGGTTGGAAGGGACCTCAAGGATCATCTAGTTCCAACCCCTTGCCATAGGCAGGGACACCTCCCAGTAGTACAGGTTACTCAAGGCCTCGTCCAACCTGGCCTTGAACACATCCAGGGAGGGAGCATCCACAATCTCCTTGGGCAACCTATTCTAGTGCCTCACCACCCTCACTGGAAAGAACTTCCTCCTAACATCTAGTCTAAATCTTCCCTCTGCCAGTTTAAACCCATTGCCCCTAGGCCTGTCATTGCAAGACCTTGTAAACAGTCCCTCCCCAGCCTTCCTGTAGGCCCCCTTCAGATACTCGAAGGCTACTCTAAGGTCTCCTCAAAGCGTTCTCTTCTCCAGGCTGAAGAGCCCCAACTCTCTCAGCCTGTCCTCATAGGAGAGCTGCTCCAGCCCTCTGATCATCCTCGTGGCCCTCCTCTGGAGTTGCTCCAACAGCTCCATGTCCTTCCCGTGTTGGGGCTCCAGAACTGCACACAGTACTCCAGGTGGGGTCTGACAAGAGCAGAGTAAAGGGGCAGAATCCCCTCCCTTGCCCTGCTGGCCACGCTGCTCTTGATGCAGCCTAGGACTCGGTTGGCTGTCTGGGCTGCATGTGCACACTGCAGGCTCACGTTGAGCTTTTCATCAACCCAGACTCTAAGGTCCTTTTCCTCAGGGCTGCTCTCTAGCCAATATTTCAGGAAGTTAGAAAAATCTCTAGCAAATATTTCAGCAAGTTAGAATAATTCAGTCGATCTCAGAAGACCTATTGTATTGTATAATTAATACCACTGTAATCAAAATAAGAGTTTCTTTTGTATGTCACTAGAGCCCATTCCTGCTCTACATGCTATAAAGGGACCTGACTGCTTACAATATTGTAGAAACCAGATTTGTAGAACAGTTTTGTCAAGTTTTACTTATTATTTACATGGCACTACACCTAAGCAACTAGAGTGTTCTTTTTATTGTTACATACACTCTTTTCTGCAGTAAATAAGAAATCCCACAGAGATTCAAGATATGTAGAATTACAAATATTTACTTTAAATATGTTCACAACAGTAAATTATTCCAAGTGGTAAAGTGTCATGGGTATATTGTGTCTGAATAACACATTGTTTCAGGCAATTTTTAACAAATTGTTATTATACCTGCAAAGATATTTCATATCAGCTTCTTCTTTGCAGTTACATGTTCTCAATTTTGACTTGCAGTTTATTCTTTACCAATGGCAAGCAGATCTCAGCATTAGCTTTTCTGAGTGCCATCAATCTCTAGGCATTCATTCTCAAGATTAGTATTTATTAGTCCTGGTGTTCTGTATGTTCCTTCCTATTGCCTTGTATGCACTTTTTTTCAGACTATCAGCAAAGCATTTTTTAAGTACTTTTATATTCCTACTTAAAATATTCTCAATCACATTAATAATTTACTAAATCATCACCTGTGTGTCCATTTACATTTCTAAGTTGACATAGCTTTGTATTCTTTCTTCTACTCTGAATATTACTATACTGACAGTTTATTGAAATCTTTTTCAGCCTGTTAAATACCTAGTATAACAATGATATTTTAAAAACAAAATTATCTTGTAATTTTACATGGTGAGGCATTGAAAGATTCATCTTTTTCNGTAAAGCAGTCTAAAAAAAAAAAAAAAAAGGCAACCAAGGGACCTCTTTCCTGAGTGTCAATGTTCATTCAACAAGGCAGTACTGTTTTTTTCCTTCTAATCAATGGCATAGCAACACATTCAGATGTGTGCTACCAGTTTGTTGAGATTTCCAAAACTAAGCTGCTTTTCAGAACTGTGTTCCAAGTATTGTTGTGATTTTTATTGGTACCTATGAGAAAGGCAAAGCTTAAAAAAGAAAAAAAGAGGCAGGGTTTTGGGCACACAAGCCCTAATGTTAAGCACAAGTAGTGCCCTTGTATGATTTTATTTAATAAAAAACAATACTTCTCCCTCTGAACCATAACTTACATATAACCTTAAATCCTCACTGTATCATGACTTTTGACTTGACTGGAAAACTCCATGCAGGCTGCAGTGCATATCATTATATTTATCAGATTCTGTTTCCAGCTGTGGAAATTTAAAACTTTACCTAAAAGTACTACATAATAAGGAATAATTTAACAATGAATGTTCCTTGTAACATCACTGATAAGACTACAGTCTTTTTTTTCCTGGGGAGAGCTAAATTTACATTTCTACAGTTTACAAAGCGTTGTTAAAAATATTCACCCTTTCTTTAAGTTCTTGAAATATAGGAAGGTTCCAAAACTTCATGCCTTCTCTTGAACTTTTCCCCCAGTTTTAAACTTACTTACTGTAAGTTAGCATTGTAGAAAGAGTTTAAGCAGGATAATTTTTTACTGTAAGCAGACTGGAGTGTTGAGAAAGTCTTATTTTAACAGCAATTCCAAGAAAAAACAAGTTGTTTCATATTAATTATTCAATTTAATTATTATTAATTAATAATAATATGGAATTAAATAATTCAAATTCAACTGTCAATAGTATTTGTCATATTTACTGCTATAGTAGCTGGAAGAATTATCAGCTAAAACCCCCATTCAATCAGTTCCAAGATGATTCCAAGTAACAGTACCTGTTACTTTATTTTAGTATTTTTTCCACCTTTTCTGTAGAAAAGCCTTGGCAGAACCAAAGATATTAGGAGATAAGCAACATGGACACTCTGACAAAAGGAAAGCAGGCAGTAAGAATGTATCTTAAAGCATTATACTACTAGTGCAATGTATTTCAGCTCTTTGACAAGACCTGTTTTGCTTAATGTGCAGTTATTAGCCAGAAGATGGAGGATGAATGGAGATGTAGTAGATTTTGCAGAAGACACACCACTATGTCGGCAACTTAAATTGGGAAGATTATGAAGTACTCTAGCGAGGCTGACTTAGTGAGTTGAGTGGCTTAATTGCAATAGAAATTCATCCTGATAACTGCAAAACAAGATAATTATCATAAATGTCTCTAAGTACTAAAATTACAATACACTCAGAGATGGTAGAATCAGACTGGCATCAGAAATGGGTAGTAATACATAAAACTAGCTAGCTGTATAATTACACTATTTTGTATAGCTTAATTAAAACTTGCTGCACATTTTTTTTTTTCTCTGATATGCCTCTTTGAGCCAATACCAACTTCTAAATATAAATAAATAAAGGATATAACACTAATGATGAACAATGAAGAATACTGAAAGAAATCAAAAGTGGAATTGCAGGACTAACAGTTTTTAAAAATATTGTAAGAAAGGTAAAGACTTTAAAAATAGAACGGCATGAAATTACGGGCTTATACATTACTTGAAACGTTGAGCATGTCTATGCCTTGTGGTGATCACTGCAACTGGATGATATAACTTCACTTTGCAAAGAGCGTGAAATGTGCGACAGGTTAGGTAACACCTGCTTCAGCATCGTAGTTTATTAGCACAGTTAACCAGGAGGCAAACAGCTTTATTTTAGCCAAAGTAGTTTTCTGTAGTCCACTCCACTGATCTAACCACCATTCTGGGGAGGAGGGTCCTTTATCTAACCTGTGAAGCAAACCATTCAATGCAAGATTCCTGCCTGCTGAAGGGACAAGCAGTCTGCAGCTTGTGTGCAGTAGGATAGGCTTGTTCTGTGGATGTTACTGGACTTCAGATGGTCATTTGGATTAAGCCCATGGGCACACATTAATGGTGTTATAGAAGCATCTATTTATAGGCATTGAATTTTCACTCTGTCTACAAAGATAGCCTCTTGCCCTCTTGTCCAAGTGGAATTACCACACTTGGACAGGACAGGAATGGTTTAATCTGTTCTCAAAAGACTACCAGTAACAGAGCTTATAAGATGCAAAAGTGATGTGTTTCTGGGGTTTTTTTGTGGTTGTAATATGTAAAAGTAGATGTATTTCAACAGTTTCTTGGTGAAAACACTGAAATGCTCTGACCTGATCACACTATCACTACATTGCAAGCAATTTTCCTATCAAATTTATGGAATGCTGCCAAATGAAGTGCCTCTGATATGACCGTTGGTTGTGTATAGTCTGAGATCTGATTACTGGTTTCCTTGTAAAAGGAAACAACCTTCCATCAGTCAAACCTGCAAGCAAGAAAATGTGATCTTTCCAAAAGATAACAAAATCCTTTACAGATGGTGTATGTACTTGGTATTAATCTCTGGATTAATCTTGACATGCCATCATCTTGTACAGATACATCCTAAAAATGTAGGTCTGAAAAATTGCCTAGGAATGAATGTTAAAGAAAATGGCTAGAGCTGTGGGAAAGCATCCTCAAAACAGAATGAAATTTCTGGAGCAGTGCATTTTTCAATAGGCAGGAACCTCTGAAGTGATGGAAACATGTAAGATAGTTTGAAAAAACATAAGCTTCAGTTTAGTCAGGGAAAGGAAAAAATCTTATCCAGAAACTGACATTTCAGCTAAATTGGGTGGTATCTAAGATTAAAATAAACTGAGGATGGTTAAGAAAGAGATAAAATAATAGTGATTTCATATTTATAATACATATGAAAAATACTTAATTTAAAAATAATTATTTTTAAACCATTGTGGTGTAAACAAATAGGCTAATCAGTTAAACTGACATCTTTGTTTGAAATAATAGGTACAGTGATATCTGTCTTTGTTTACTCTGTTTATTGTATGAAAGGATTAAGGAAAAATAAGAAGTACCTGCAAATAGAAGCCTGTGGTTTAGTTGCTGTTTTTTATCGTGTTGAAAAAGTATTGAGCTATTTAGTAATAGCAAGCTAGTGTTAGGCTTTATATAATCAACAGCACAGGGGGATGAGACATCAACTTTGCTAGCAGCTTTCGCTGGCAATTGGTGATATACGACTAGTTTTTACACCTGGAAAACATAAGTTACATTGTGAAAAGGAATATATAGAGTTGCAAAGACAATTTTCTGTGTTTCTTATCCTGTTTTTCTGTTGTCTTCCCTCTGTAGCCCAAGGTTGTTATCTAGTCTGCTTCTGTTTTCAGCTCCCAGCAAGCCATCTAGTGTTATTTTCTCTCATTTCCCTAGATGCCTTTAGTAGAGCTATTGAAAGTACAAGAGACACGTGCTGCTTGGTCTTGGGTCTCACACTTCTTGTTGTTTAAGAACTACCAGGTAGGCAGGTAGAGACCTGATCACTAGGTGGGTGAGCAGCCCAACCCACAGGAGCAGGGTGCCTGGATCACGTTTATTCCCTCCCATTTCCTGCCTACCCTCTACATAAGGGGTAAAAAGGAGCAGTTCAAGTGTCTGCCCTTTGCTTTCCTGCCTGAGAGCTGCTGACCACGTGGTCAGATCTGCTTGCATGTGGTTGTGCTTGCTCCACAGGATCAGGTCTATCTCCAGAGGGTTCACTGCTGTCTGCAATTTGGCCTTGTAAGTATTTGTATCTATCCCTTTTCTTAATTTCTCTGTACGTTCTGTTATCCTTAATACCTTTTATTTTTTGTCAAAATGACATTAACTTCCAATTCCAAGTCCCTTTGTTTACCTTCCCCTGCCAATTTTTGTCTCTATGGGGGGAGAGGAAGCAGGGAGTGAGGTTGTAATCAAAATTCTGTCCTGGGAGGTTTTGCCCTGGAGCCTTAAAGCGCGACAATACCCACCTCTGCATCATCTAACATACGGAGATGAGGAGCAATTGCCCTGAAGCAAATATGCTACTAACTGCCTACCATGACACACATAGTGTTCTGTAGAATTCACACAAAATGTTGACTCAAGGACTAGGAGTTCAGTTTTTGGCATGATTAGTTTAATTAGGAAATGAGTCAAGATTATAAACGTGCCCACTTAACCTTTTAGGGGTAGATGAGCTGTGCTGGCTGTATCAGTGATTGAATATGCTCAATATAGACAAGATTGTCATAAAGTAGGTGACCTCAACAGAGTACAAGCAAAAAGCAGTATTTGCAGGATTTAAATAGGTTTTTGTGGGCTCAGAAGATGCTATAACTTCATAGAAACTTAACTTCTTGAGAGATTTGAAGATCTTGTTTCAAGTGTCGTTAAAAATCTCCCAATGAAATAATTGTAAAAACTTCCTAGTGTTGGCAGAATGTTATATTCTGTCTCTATCTGGTTTACAATAGTAGTTGAACAATTGTAATTAGAAACACTAGGGGGGAAAAAATTGCGTTTAGTAGAGTCCTAGCATGGAAAATTCTAGTCTGAATAGTGGAGACTATAAAAGGTGGGTTTTACAATTAGGCAATAGGTGTCACTGTATATTCTGTCTGTAATGATCCTAAGGAGAAAGTAATTTAGGTGTCAAAGCAGGGAAGAAATATTTCAAATTACCTGTTTTCTGTTGAGGCTAATCAAATGAATTAAAACAATTTGCAAGCTAATTGTAGTTACTTTGCAGCAGCTGTAGTATGGTGCTGTAGTAACTCTTCGGATAGCTTCTGTCATTCGTCTGGAGCAGGGTATTTAAAGATACAGTGACAAACCTAGATTGATAACTTGAGTTAATCACTTGTATCCTACTTGCTGGGCTGGGTGAAATGTTATCAACACATATACATGTGGATGTAGTATGTGGCACAGTTCTAACAAATATTTAAGTCTTTGTAGTCTTGTTATATAGACTGAATTAGGAATGAAATACCTTTACTGACAGGTGCTACGTTGAATAAGTTCTTGCTTAGTAGTTTAGCATTTCTGGAACATACCACAGGTTATTTAAAGCATTGTTAGCTGAGAGCTCTTTTTAGCAATGTTTCCCCCCACTTCTCTATATTTCATTTGTAAAGACTGATAGCATTTGTATTGCAAGCTGTCTGGGCAAAGGCAAACCTGCCATTGTGAAAGGCTTTACACAGTGACACTTTTGGGACCTACTCCTGCCCATTGTAATTATCTTTCTATTCATGCAATTAGACATTGAGAAAAGCTATCACAAATAAGTCTTATTTAACCTCTTCTCTTAAAATACAACATTATAAATTGTATATAGTCGTAATTGGCACTTGGCCTTTATTTTGTTGTATAGGTTATTTTCTAAAATGGTTTGGAGTGAGTACTATTTCTAAATTAAATATTTTGGGTTATCATCCTTCTGAATTAGACTTGAGTTAGCTGCCCAAATGGATAGTGATAGATGATGTGGAAGTAGTTTTAATATGACATTGTCTATTGACCTATTCGAGGCGCCTGAAGTATGTGTAAGCTCAGTTTAGAAATATCTTATGCAGCATTTCTTTCATGAACATGGGTTAAAGAGCATTGTCTGAGCATTGTCTGTTCAGGATAGTACTGTCTGCCCAAACAGGCCATCTCTTTTAGTATGGTTATAGAGCTGTGAAAGGGAGTACCAGATATTCTCTTTTTACAAATACCATTTTTGTACCTCTTGATTGTAATATATTCTAGTACTGTTAACTGAGAGAGATGAATGTAAACTTAGTATTTGTGGCTGCTTATTTTGCCATCTGGCACTGATGCAGTTTACACTCTGTGAAGTCCAAGTGGAATATTTTAAGATGTCAGCAATTTTTTTTTGTCCTTTCCTGGCATCATTAGGATAATTTTTATCTAATAATCTCTCTGTTCATATTGGTGAATGTGAGATCTTCAGATCTTTACAAAAGCAGTAATACATACTAAGTACAGTGTTCTTTTTACTACACATTTTTTTTTTTTTTTTAGTTTACTGTGGTTTTATTTTCTTCATTTATCTCTTGGTCATGTAGCACATTTTGTTCTAATCCTAAAGAAAATTACTGTAGCAGAGCCTCCCTTTTTTCTGTTGTGTGTTGATTAGTAGGGTTACAAATAATATAATTTTCAAAACTAAATAATTTTCCTTGCTAGTGTTTTGAGTGTCTGCTTTCCAGTTGTCATCATCTCCAGATTTTCTTGATGAGCTGCGTAGTGTACCATTATTTGAATACATTGTTGCGTATTTATGGCTATGTAAGATAATCTCAAATTCACCTTTAACGTTAAAACCAGTATGGTAAACTGTACTCTGTCCTGCCCTAGAACTAACCGCAGTTGTTTGACGGTAGTAGGGCTTCAGCTAAACTGAGGAATCCTACTGTGTAAGTTATCCATAACTCTGTACAGTATGTGGTGCCTTGATAAGGGTTTAAAGTTGGCCAGATGAAAAATTACTGACTGGTTCATATTGTACATAGAATAAATTTGTAGCTTGTTGTTTCCTGCAAGACAAATCTTTGTAGTTATAAAAAGAATAATCATGATTGGCATTAATTGCACATCTGTATAAGTGGATTAAGAGGATAGTCAATAATTAAGCATTCATCATCTTACTATTGAGTAATTTACTGATTAACAGAAGTTTGAAACAATTTAGACAGTGTAATAGGAAAAAATGTTTGGTTGATGGTTTTAATGGATACTTTTTATGTATTTTTTTTTGACAAATGTTTATCACTTAATGAAACCAAAGCCCCAAAATAAATTTTGAAAGACAGTTGTCAAGAGTAATTGGAACATATAAGCAGAAAATATTGTCACAGCAACAACAGAATTTTGAAATAGAAATCAACGCTGAATATAGGTCATCATAGGCATAGAATGTCTGGTTTGGGAAAACGTGCTCTGGTGTTTGTGAGTTTTCCTGAGGAAAAGGACCTTGGAGTCTGGGTTGATGAAAAGCTCAACATGAGCCTGCAGTGTGCACATGCAGCCCAGACAGCCAACCGAGTCCTAGGCTGCATCAAGAGAAGCGTGGCCAGCAGGGCAAGGGAGGGGATTCTGCCCCTTTACTCTGCTCTTGTCAGACCCCACCTGGAGTACTGTGTGCAGTTCTGGAACCCTCAGCACAGGAAGGACATGGAAGTGTTGGAGCGGGTCCAGAGGAGGGCCACAAAGATGATCAGAGGGCTGGAGCAGCTCTCCTATGAGGACAGGCTGAGAGAGTTGGGGCTCTTCAGCCTGGAGAAGAGGAGGCTTCCAGGACACCTTAGAGTAGCCTTCCAGTATCTGAAGGGGGCCTACAGGAAGGCTGGGGAAGGATTATTTACAAGGTCCTGCAATGACAGGACAAGGGGCAATGGGCTTAAACGGGCAGAGGGGAGATTTAGACTGGATGTTAGGAGGAAGTTCTTTCCAGTGAGGGTGGTGAGGCACTGGAACAGGTTGCCCAGGGAGGTCGTGGCTGCTCCCTCCCTGGAGGTGTTCAAGGCCAAGTTGGATGAGGCCTTGAGTAACCTGTACTAGTGGGAGGAGTCCCTGCCTATGGCAGGGGGTTGGAACTAGATGATCCTTGAGGTCCCTTCCAACCTTACCATTCTATCCTATAAGTCCTGAGGCCTGAACAATAGACTTTTGAACCAAAGTTGACATCTAGATGAGCATCACATCCCAACCAAGCATCATGTATTCTTAATATCCGCTCATTAGAGGAATGTGTATCTATTCCTAGTATATAACCATTAGCAAAATATGCATGCTCATTAGTGAAAGATGTATAGGGATGAAATGTTTTGAGAATATATTTAACTTTCCTTATTAGGTAAATCATCAAGGCCCTGTAGGCAGATGACCTGACTTCTTAGTTAATATGAAGACCATATCTGCAAGATTTTCAAGCCATGCAACCAGGTGTTTGGCACTCTTGGGAAGGATGTAGTCAAAAACAAATAGATAGGCATGCTGCCTTAGTTCTTCCCTAAGCCCTGGCTAAGGTATGGGAGGAATCTAACAGGAGAACAAAGCCAGTATACTGCTTTATACACATGTAAAAGATAAGTTTACTCCTCTAACTTGGTTTCTATGTCCCTTGTGCTGACCCTACCAACTGACAATACATAAATTGGTGTCACAAACAGGGTTCGAAGGATAAATGTGTTGTGTGAAGGTTGGGATTCTTGATGTTTCTCAGAGGAACTTCTTTACACTAACAGAGGTCCAGCCTATTGATGTGTAGCAGAAGCAAAAGCTCTTAAAAATCCCAATCCAGAACTTTCTCTGTTTCTACTTGGAATCCCACCATTCAGCAATATGCAAATTGGTTTCTATTTAAAAAAAAAAAAAAAGCTTCTACTCTTTTTATCTCCATTAAATGAATTTTAGTATGAAACACTGATACTTGGTCTCATGACTGAAAGAGTAGATTTCCATATAAGGAAAAGTTAACATCATCTCAGTAATTTAGGATAATAATCCAAAGAGTTTCTAATGATTAAATCCATTTTAGATGCTACCTTTCCTGAATACCAAGTATTGATTTTGAATTATTTAATTTAATTTGATACCTAATAGAGTAAGCGAGTCCCTATCCTTTACATCTTACTATGCTTTTTATTGCTTGTGTTTGATCTGTTGTGTGAAGCTAACCATAAGGTTGCATAGGAACCATTTATTTGCTCTTTACTCCTTGAGATGATTTTTTCATAACGTTCAGTTTCAAGAGCTGGTTGTTATTCTCCAATGGGTACACAGAAAATAAGAACATCTCTCTAGAAAGTCTTTGTAAAATTTCCCTGAACACTGAGTAGAGGTGTTTTTTTTTTACATAATGGAAAGACATGTACACTACCTACATAAGTTTTTAAAGAACAGATGAGCTCTCCAGTTATCTGCATTTGATTTTCAGTAAATACTTTCAAAAATTGCAAACTGTACTTACTGTTTTCCCTGAAGGTGTGAAGAGAAATTACTATACTGAACAATAAGATAAGCTACACATTTATTGATGTGTTATTTCTAATCATCATTTCTATGTGTATGTAGCAGTTTAAGAGCTAACTCTCTATTTTCATTCTAAATTATAAATGAGAAGAACTTCCTGGGCATTCTTTTGTATATAGAATGAATGAGCAGGGCATTGGTTGTAAAAAGAATAATGACAAAGTCTACGTAATTCATTGGTTTGCGAAGAGGGATAAAATGGCAACGTATAAACAATTTAGCACTCTTGGACTCTGAGCTCTGTCAGTGTTACTTGACCTCTCTGACTCGTCCACACCGTGTAGTAACCTTTCCCTGATACCTTGTGAGCCTTGCTGGATTTCTGTCTGGGGAGAAAGAAGGTGATGTTGGCCCCTTCCGGGCTTTCTTTGTCTGGGGTGAGGGGAGGATTGGATTTCTGTATTATTTCTAAATTGTATACAATTGTAAATACATGTAAATATACCTTGTATATATGCTTATAAATTTAGCTTGCTGTAAAATACGGCTTTATCTTACTTCCAAGTTCTCTGAACTTTGCTGGTAAATCTTTTTATTTGGGGGGATAAATTTCTCAAAACCCACTATAGTGTAGATCTACCTTATTTGTGTATAGGCATTCTATTTCAGAAAATAATTTTCTTGACAGATATACTACTTATGTTGTTTTGTACCTAGAAGATTATGGTGGTACAAAGTTTTGAGAAGCCATCAGTGATACTTGAAATTCTATTGAGTACTGAGGTCTGTTTTTTCATCTAAAGACTGAAAATTTCCATCATGCCCATTTGTATGATCTCTAAATGTGACTTTGGTCCTTTCTGATCTGGGTCTGATTGTGCTCATCCATATGGCTGTGAGGTGCTGAAATCTATGCTTCTGCCAAATATAACCAATGTTTAACACATGCTTATGCCCATATATAGGTCTCCGCTTAGTCATATTTTTCTACCATATGTCTTGCTCTTTTTAATTAAAAAAATACTGTTGGTTTTTTTAAACATATAGTGGACTAATAACTTTGTTATATGAGGAATGAGCCATCTTTCACTGAGCTTTTTGCTCCCTGCTTAGCTTTCAACTTCTGTATATGCAACAAATTATCTATTTCTCCTATTTTTTAAATTTTAAACCATGTTAAGATTAGCCATTCAAGACTTGAGATAGGTAAAATTCAGATGATTGTAGAGTACATTTTGGATAGGAGACAGTGTGCTGTGTTCACAACATAGGAGAATCTGTGGTTTTTAAAAGGCTGGCAAGGAGAGGAGTCCTCTTTTGACTTCCCTTTGGCTCAAAGCCCTTTGTCTTTCTCCGTTGATTTTGTGTTTAGATGCCACGTGACTCCATGTTTATTTGAGCTATATTCACATTTTAATATTCCTCCCAAAGATAAGCTTATTCTGCTAGTCTGCTGCAGTGGGTAATGGGAAAGATAAAGAAACAGAGGCCAAGACTGTCTCTGTAGAAAGACTTGTTCAGAATAGACATTGAACTGGAGTAGCATAATTATCTTGTCCACTTTAAGTGTATGTATTTAAAAGAGGAAAGACTTTCAATTATGGTAATACAACCTTAAAGTTGACTGACTCTAGATGTATACAGAACTGTACCATTGCTAGTGATAAAGTGCTTCTTTCTGTCCTTCATTGTGAATGTCATGTTTTTTGTTTGGTGGTTTTTTTTAACTGTAGTCTGACTGTATTTGGCATGCTTTTGGGAGGATTCGTTCATGAGATTAATGTGAACAGATGGTAAGGTAAACACCACAGTGACACTTAAAATATAGACCATGGCTTGAGGCTCTGTTGTGTTCCAGGAAAGGACAATAGTGTTGCTGTATAACTGTGATACAAAATGTAGTCTTATGCATATTCCTTAAAAGGAAAAATCATAATTTGTACAGCTGTTCAAAGTCACATGGCTACCATGGAAATTATTTTAATTTCACAGGCTAAAATATCAGCAGTCCTATAAATGACTGAAATGTCTTATTTGTTAATGCATACCATTTATGTAGTTGTTACAAATGTCTGATGTAGTCTTTATGTAGAAATACAGAAATTAAATGTGAAAATAAAACTCTTTTTGGATATGTCTGTGCTGTCTCTATTACACTAAGGCAAATATTGTCATCTCAGTCATTTGGTGTAATTGATGATTGCGAAACAAACTAGTCCTATTAATGTATCAATGTGAAATTTGGATTAGAATGCACTAAGCTTGTTTTTTCTATTGGTCGGCAGCAAGAAATATTCTTGCTGAAAACTATTGTGCAGTTTGAAGTCTAGAAGTAGCAAATGTGACTGTGAGATTTTTTCAGTTTTTTTTTTAAAAAAATGTTTCAGGGTTTTCCAGAAGTACAGACGTGTCTAAATTAGTGAAACCTGAATGAATAATAGAATTAATGAATGACGGGATAAGTACAGTATGCTTTTAGAAAAGCAAGCATGACTGCTGTGAAAGGAAATCTTGCCTTGAGAGATTCGCTTATGTGGATCCTGTTAATTAATACATTTGGCTGGGATTTCTATTTGGTGTTCATCCCTTTACCAGAGGGTATAAAGGAAACTAAATAGCGATTGTTTAAGTGGAAAGGTTTGCAAGAATAAATACTTTATTGAAATGCACAATGCTTTGAGCAGTGAAGGTTGGTTTCCAGGTTTGCAAGATTTTTATGGAGCATAGGCTTTTCAATATATTGCTAAACATTGGGGGTGTGGTGGGTACAGGTAATGTAAGGTGATGTACATGAAGACAAATGAGAATCTTCTCTCCATTTGTGAAACTATGGAACCAAATTGATGGTGAATTCTTAACTAAAGAAGAGAGGGCAAAAGAGAGAAGATAATTAGAAGATTGTTTACCATGGTTTTCCTACATCTTGATGACTGCCTGCAGTTTTGGGTACTGTATTTCAAAAGGGTATAACAAAATATGTAAAATGCTCATTGATTTAGACCAGTGGCCAAAAGTTTATGAACATGATTTACGTTTCTCCCATTGTTAAAACTTTCATTAAGGATCTAGGGAAACTAGATGCTGTTGATGTTTTTTAATGCTAGTCAAGTTTTGTGAAGGGAGTAAGATCTGTCAGGCAATCTTCAGACTTAACCTTTTAGGCCACCTAATTGGTATAGTTTTCTAAAGGGAATGAAAGCTTATTGTATATGCCTGCCACAGACTTTTAGGAGTAATCTGATGGAACTTAAAAGTTTTGAGAGTAGGACAGTCTTTGTTCTATAGAAAAACTACAAGGACTATGTGTTTTATAGGTTACCTCACATATGCCTAATACAGCCATATGAAAGACCCAAATGTACACAGAGCACTGAAATTACATGAGAACTGACAATACTGAGAACATAGCTTTAAGTACAGTAGTACAATGTACGTCTCGTGGCAAGAAGCTTCCTAGCTACCTTTTACCACAAGCTTGGTTTCTGTCACATGTGAATAATTCAAAATTTCAGAGTCTTAGGCTGTAACTCATATTGCTTCAAAGCAAAGTTTGCTAATGAATGTAGTTCTTTAGAATTGTACCTTCAAAGAAAATGGTATTGTGTGCAAACCTGTAAGAGTTTATACCAAAACAATAAGAGGTTCTGAAAAAAAAGAACATTTAAAAAACTTAACATTCAGATTTTTGTGTCAAAACAATTTAACTAAATTTGCTTTAAATTAGTGTAAAAACAAGTCGAAATGAAACCCATCAGCCAGTTTCCACTTTCCTGCACTCCCCAAATTACTCAGCCCTGCCAGATGCCAAACGTAAGTGTTCATGCTGATTTCTTCGTTATGCTATCTACTATCCAAAGAAAATAAATAATGAGTAGACATTCTGTTTCTAATTGTGACTAATCTGAGTTTGACATTGCAGGAAACTTTTTTTTTTTCTGTTAATCTGGATGTGAAACAATAGAAAGCGTAATTCTGAAGTTTTCCATTTTGCCAGACTTTTTCAAATTAGATCAGAATCTCTGGGTCTCTGATGGCTCCATTCCTGGAATTTTCAGTATGTCAAAAACACATAGTTAGCAACACAAGCCTAAAATATTTTGCTGTGTCATATTTGGTTCTGGAAGATAGAGCATGCATTCCGTCAATGTGACTGTTGACTAATTAGGCAGTCCTGCAAGTGAGCAGAATATAATTATAGTCACACACTGACAGGGACTTCTAGTACTACATATGTTAGTTTTTGAGAAGCTTAAATTTAAGTTTCTCATTAGGCACATTGCACTGTAGCCTAGAAATATTCATGATGGTTTTTCCATCCTATTGCGTTTTCCACAGCATATGAAGCAACTGAATTATCAAGAGGTGTTAAGACATTGAACTGTAGAATAGAACATCATATATTAACTCATAGAATCTTAATTAAGTAAAGATGATGAGCCTATAATGCATGACCAAATTGTAATCACCCATCACAGCAGGCTACGAGATCTTGTTAAGATCAAGAGATATCAGTTAGTGTAACATAAGACACTGCATATTCTTTTTAGATTCTCTTGAAGGCCTTTTCAGTGTTAAACAAGAAGAAAAATTGTTTTCCAGCAACAGCTTTTTACATATTTTATTCACTTGACAGTTACATTGCTTGCATAAAAGTGAGCTTTTGCTTTATCAAAATGCTGCCATCTCAGCAGTGTTGGGACCCTACATTTCCTTTTGACAAGATTCTTAGCAGGATTGTATGGCCATGTGCAAGTGTCTGTTTCTTGGAAAATGAAGAATCAGTATGATGCTCCTTGAATACTTTAGCAGGTAGTATAAGTTTCTGAAAAATCTCTGGCTGTTCTGGAAACAAAATAATGGGTAACCTCCATTAGCTTCTCAAGAAGACGTGGCAGCATATGGAGTACTCTGTGGATACACACTTTTTTCCATGACTGCAAATGGAAAAGTAGGAAGTTACAATGCCAGCTTTATTTTGATGCCTGTAGTTTACCAAGGGTTTGGCTAATGAATGCAGTTGTTTTTGTAGTTTGAGGAAGGCAATTTTGAGACACCTTTAAAACTTCATCTGGAATGCCACCATACGTGACACACACTCATGGCCTTTAATTCTCTTATTTCAAAATTGCCTGTGATGGAGGAACTATCATTGTATACATAGTCAATAACTTCTTATTGAAAGAAACTCCTGTCTGTTTTATGTATAAATCACAGGATTCAAGGTGAATAGTAATGATTTAAAGCTGTTGCAACTATACCACCATGAATATGTTGTAGCTATACCAGACATTCTATTAGACTTTACTTCTGCAGGCTGTGCATCTGTGGTGTTGTGTGTATCCACGGTACAAGTGAGCTTTGTTTTCAGGAAATCTAAGGCTTCTCTCTAGGATAAATACTTTATAATAAAACAATATATTCACTTACTTGTCCCTTATTATTGCTTCATACTTGAGAAAGGTGTGACACTAGAATTAATGTAGATAAATTAGGCTTGAAATAACAATGGCATAAGGGTAGAAAGAAATTACCAGATTATTTGCTTTGTATAACTTGACTGAAATCAATGCAGTTTGTTTCCTATGTAGAGCTTAGAGTGCAGATAACATGTTTTAAATACTGTCTGATCTTCCATAAAGGTTTCCTAAAAGCATCTAAATGAAAAATATCAAGGTTACTGTCTTTGTTCATGAACTTCCTTACAAAGTTATAAACGATTGGCAATGCTTTTTCACCTTGCATAGTTAGGTCACAACTAACTGCACTACCACGTGGCTAACAGTTCCTTGGGAGAGATAGGGTTGATTTTTCTGAGAATTATTGCAATACTGAAAACAAGCACATTTTCCCTAGCATGATCAGATTGAAATAAACTGGAAGAATGCCAGATTCATTTTCAAATTTAGAATACCAGTGCAAATGAAGAAAGATTTTATTCCTTGATTTTTGTGTATTTGGTGTGTGAAACTAAATGTCATACAATCTAAGCTGCAGATGACGGAGTGCAAATGATGGGGAGAATTTTATGTCTTTAAAGTCTGTGAAACATTAATACATTTAAACAATAATAGCTGTACTGTTTCTGTTTGGAATCAAGCAATAGAAGCTGCTCTATTTTTTTTTTCCCAGATATTGGCAGAAATATTTGTTTGCTTTAGAACCGTTTTTTGTGTTCAGTGTTGTTGAAGGGAGAAAAGAAGAACTTCGGTGTACTTGAACATTCTCATCTCTCATTCCTTGGATTTATATATATTAGTGATTTATTTCCATCTGTTAATTGCAAAACAACAGCAATTTTAATTTGACATGCTTGTTAGTAGCAGTCTGACAATCCTTTGAGGGATAGGGATAGTTGATAACCTTCTATGTCCTGCAAAGGAATTAGCAAACACTACTCTGGGAATTAAATACTGCAGCATAAAGGAGTCTAAAAGGAACTGCTGCAACAACTGAAATAGTTTAGAAATTTGGAAAGAGATATAAATCCATTGCTTTTGGCTATTAGCTCTGCTCATCAACCTGGTGCTTATACTTTTTTTTTTTTTTTTTAATTTTTTTTGAGGACATGTGAAGAACTGTTTCAAATAAAGGGCATCTATGTAAGTAAGAAAACCAGACACCTAACAAATATTGCAAGGAAGTTTTTAAACTGAGGAACTGTAAGAAAAACTGCAATGTGCAGAGGACAATATAGTTCAATAACAGAATGTTAGGGAGTGGAAGGGACTTCAAAAGATCATCTAGTCCAACCCCTCTTCCAGATCAGGATCATCTATAGCAGATCACACATGAATGCATCCAGGCAGGTTGTTCCAGTGTTCCTCGTGTTTCCATGGAACTTCCTGTGCCTCAACTTCTGTCGTTACCCCTTGTCCTGTCATTGGACATCACTGAGAACAGCTTGGCTCCATCTTCTTGGCACTCACCTCTTACATATTCATAAACATTAATGACATTCCACAGTTGAAGATAAGAAAATGATTCTAAGTTCAGTATAGCTCAAATAACTACTCAAAAGAGAAAAAAGGCAAACAAATGGATTGCCCTTAAAAACGATGTTAGAAAAAGACACCAAATCAATAGCACAGCAACTTCCACGTGCATCCTGGAAAACAAAAAAGAGGAAGTGCTAGCCCTATGTCTGAGTTTTGGAGGCAGTTAACTCATACGATGCTGTATAGCTTCTGCTGCTTTAAAAAATAGAAACATGCAAACGAAACAAAGCAAACCATGCTGCTTTTGGAATAGTATCATATTTTATAGAATTTAAAAGCAAGTGACTGCAGTAATCAGATCAGCAAGTAGTAAAGTGGAACTTTGTTAGAAAACTGGGTTCTGTTATACTGGATTAAAAAAAACAAACAAACAAACTTTTGTGCATAAGATTTAGAGATTGGAATCCTGGATGCCTGGGATTCATCTGAACAAATGAAAGTGTCTAAATCTAAGCTTATTACTTAGACATCTCTTGCAGTCAGTGAACATGAATGGCTGCTCCCAGGTGAGTAAACCACCTCCTTTTGAAAGAGACATCTAAAATAAGCTACACAAATTGGGTCCTGAAAGTGACCATTTTCTCTCAATTCAATACAGAGCCTAAGGGGGCTTATCTGGGATGCAAAATACACAGCACAAATCCTGCCTGAAATGAGAGCAAAAGTAGGCCATGCAGATTGCAAAGTTATAAATTGACAGAAGTAAAAACAAGGAAAACAAGTCATACAAATTGACAGAACATGCAATAGGATTTGAGTTTCTTTGCATGTCTTTTAAAAAAAAGATTGACTTTTTTTGTCTGCTTGTGGATTTTTGTTGTTTTTTGTGCTTTGTTTTGCTGGGTTTGTGTGGTTTTGTTTGTTTATTTGATGGCCCAGATTTAGGAAGAACACTGTGAACAACTAAAGAATTTTTAAAACACTGAAGTTTTAGATATCTAGAGTCCTTTTTGAACTTACGGATTTGCTTTTGGCTTTTGTTTTCTGGTTTGGTTTGGTGTTTTTTTCAGTAATATGTAATTGTGCCTACAAAGCAAACATAAAAATAGCTACTGTGTAGTAATTTCCATTCCAGATTTCTAACAGATGACTTTATTCAGAATATTTGAATTTGATACATGTTACAGATGAAACAGTCCATTTATCCCCATTCTTTAAAATAGTGAAGCATTTAAAAAAATGTTAGTAGTAGTGGAAGGGAAGTGTGATGAAGGAAGGAAAGATGATTTTAATGATTTTTTTTTTTCCCTGCACAATACTCACTCAGTATTTCATATAAATATATATACTAGTATATTAAGAAAGCCATAATGAGGTTTTATATTAGGAAGCAGTAAATAAGTAGGATGAAAAAAGAGTTGCAAAACTTTGAAATAAATTTACCTCATAGGATAACATCCAAATTGCTTCAGTAAAATTCCCGAAGAACAAAGTTTTATTGGGCAAAAGATAGTGATTGTATTAATATGAAACAATTTGTTGCAATTCGGAGTCTGTCCTGCCTGAACTATTGTGTATTAATAGCAACTATTGTTGCTATAAGCAGTAACAAAATGGGGGACTGTTACTATAAAGTCATTGGTTTACTTAAGTTTTCATTATTGTATGTAGTGAGATGCTGTAAAAGCGACAGTGTGTAATTTATACAAGACAATAAGTCACTCCGTTTTGCAGAATTACATTATTATTATTTTAAAATAATAATTAGTTTAATAATAATAGTTATTACAGCAAATATTCATTTGTTTTTGTTTAGTGAAAAAAATGCACATCTCAGTGGATATTAGTTTGATTTGTTACATCATGCTGATGTAATCCTGAGTAGAGTTTTAATTTGTTTAGTCTCTGGAACCTTTCCAGTAACTTCAGAACAAATAGATTTAGGTTTCCACTAAGTAAACTTCTGTGTCTGTGACCTGAATAAAAGTATGACCTGTAAGAGCTGATAAGTTAGAGCTAAGAAAAGAATCTTGAAAACATACGTAGAAATGTGGGTAGGTGTGTGGAGTTAGTCAGACTTGCCAAACAGACAGAATTAAAAACATAATGTAACTCCTAATCAGCTCATCCAAAATATTCTTATGATCACTTTACTGCCTCTTCTGTAAATGTGAAACTCTTTTCAGATATCATTCCGTTTTTGGTTTCAATTCTTATCTGCAGATTCAATGATACATTTGTTGCATGATCCAATGTTCTAGTACTCTAATGTACTCTGACACTTTTTCTTTGCTCAGTTCTTATTTTATTGAACACTTAAATTTTGTGACTGGCAGTTTACATTTTCTTAGGCCTGATCATGTCTTTCTATTAGGTCATAGGTTTCAATACTTCCTCGATCTTCTGTTCTTATACTTGATACTTTTCAGTTCTCTGTGAATTCTGTATCCCATTGTTGTGGGTTTAGAGAGCTGACAGAGTGAAGCTCTCAAAGGAATTGGAGAAAAAACAATTATATTGGGAGTGTTACAGATAGAAATTATAAAGCAGATACAGAATCCATAAGCAAACTCCTTGAATTTTTTCCCAACCTAAAACTATCATCCCCAGTGCTCCAATCCTTCCCCCCCACCATGCCTCTGCCATCCAAGAGGCCTAAGCACAGCCTCTGGAGGCCCCAAACCAGGCCTATCCTTACACATTTGTCCCGATAATGCAGCTCCTGCCCAACACAAGGCTGGAGGGGGAGGAAAGGAGAACAAGCTGGCCTTGCCGTGAGCTTATGAAGAGATAGCAAAATTATGGGATTGAGTAACAATCTTCCAGTCCCCAGAGGACTCTTTTTAACCTTATTGTTCCCAACCTGGGACACCCATTTATGGTACTTCATAACACTATGGTGTTTCATTGTTTTGATGAGGTGCTGAGTAGAAGAAAGTATTTTGAATCAAAGTATTTCTCCTTAGATTCAGAATTTTAAAATAAATGATGGGAATTCTTCAAAAAAAAAGATTTACTGTAAGTTTGAAGTGCAGGATTGTATAATTTAAATATTTTTTCTTTTGCCTTTGAAAATTGCGTCTTTGAAATTGCTGAGAAATAATTGCCAATGCAACATTTTTTTTCAGTTTAAAGGACTGTTGATCATTGCATTGGGCAACTTCTGGTTGTAAATTATTCAAGACTTTGGGTTTTATTGTTGCAGTTTGTAGGCTAATTGAAGTCAAGTTCAAAAAAAATCCAATTAACTGTATATGTATGAATAACTGATATTTTAAAATATTTCTGGTCAACTTTGCCTCACTGTTAGCTATACACTGTTAAAAATTACAAAAAAGAATGTATATTTATTTTACCCTTGGGAATATTTGATTACTAATTAGCTATCTTAATACCTTGTGAGAAAATAAGCTGGAAAAATCTCTCTGACAGCTTTCCTGGAAGGATGAAGTTCAGTGTAATAGTTAGCATGTTTCATTAATTACTATTTAAATACTAAATGCTGATGATTCAGAGGCTATAGAAGAAAAGATAAATCAAGATTTTCTCCTGAAAGCTGTAAAAGCAATGATGAACTTATGTTTTTTAGGTGGTAGCACATCATTTCAGGCTCATTGATGTGTACTTACTAGAGGTACTTCCTACAGCTGTCAAACATACTCCAAATCAGAGGCTTGCTTAATGCAGGATAGAGTGTGTCTTGGTTTTGTTATAGAGAGCTTTCATCTTGTCCTGGGTTTAGCAGACTGGGTTAATATTCTAACTGTCAGAGCAACAGCAATATTATGTGTTGTCCTCAGCCAGGAGTGCTGAACGGAATGTATTTGAGGTAATTCCTGAGTTTGTCAGAAGAACCTAAATCATTGTCATACAGATGTTTCAGTACTTGGCTTTCTCCATAGTTTCCTTGTTCATTGATACCTGCTTTACAATGCAGGGCTCCAGTTTTGGCCACAATGAAGGCATTTTCTTACCCTGTAACTACTTCTGTCAGTTACTGTATACAAGATGCAGGAAGAACTGTTTAGGGAAGAGATAGTCTTAGGAAAAGCAGATGTACTGAATGATTTTTAACTTCCATATGTTTGTGGATAATTGGAGCATATTCTTTTTCAAAACTGTTCAAAATAGGCCTCTTAGCTTATTTTTACTTTCATTGAATGGAAGATGTTGTCTTGTTTGAAGAATCCACAACCAATTTAGGAAACGCCAGATGACATGAGAGCTCTTCATTGATACAGAACTAGCCAATTTCTAGATGAGCACAACAAGTGATTTGTGTGGTTGCTACAAAATGTCAGTATGTTAGACTCGTCAGTTATCTAATCAGTAGGTTATTGTGTATTCTGACAGTCCTCCATAAAGACAGATTTGTTTTACTTTGCATACAATAAGTTGTTTCTATAACTGTCTCTTCACAGAATTTTGTCATCTCTGACATATCTATCTCATGGAGTTACTCAACTTGCACAGGAGAGGTGATTGATTAGTAGTTAAAATTGAATATATATCAAGATGGAAATTAAATTATTGAAAGTTCTTTCAGTTGTGGTTTCCAATAAGATATTTTCATAGCCTGTAGTTGAATGTTATATGACCTTTAAATACTATAACCAGAAAAGACATTAAAAGCAGTCTATCACAAAATTCAGTGAAATATTTATTCAAGAATATCCTGCATAATGCTGTTCTGCATTACAGTTCATCTGTACATGCATTTGGTTCTGCACTAATTTTGTACAGATGTAAACTAAAGAAAAAAGATTTAAAATTACCTGTTAAAAGCCTCACCATTTGACAAATATTATTTCAGGTTACAAATATCTCTCGTTAATCTGAAATAACAATCCTATACAAAGGCTTTATAGTAAAGGATAGTTAGTCAAGAGATACAAATCCAGCATGTGAGTACATTTATTCCTGTCTCTGTGAATTGTTCCTGATCTGTTAATTACTGCAGTGTTTTGGAGACACAAAAAAAAAAAAAACCAAAAACAAAACCGTGGGAGCTAACTGTGAGATGTGGTGTGCTGTTTTTTTCTCCTCCTTGAAAGCTATGATCTTCAGGAATGTTTTTGAACTTAGAGGCTCTGAACGATCCTGAGTACTGTAACTTTTAATTAACAGAGATTTTATCTGTAATATTGTTAACATTATTCTGTCTTTTTTTTTAGCTGTTATAACAAACAAAAACAAATCTTGAGATTAGTAGTCCAGAGGCTGACTACAGTCTACAGATCTGACATGTGATGCACCCAAACCCAAAAAGCAAGTGCAAAGGACAGTGAATTATGTTTGTGCTAAACAATCCCAAGAACAAATCCAGGCTGGGTGGTGAATGGCTGGAGAGCAGCCCTGAGGAAAAGGGCCTTTTAGTCTGGGTTGATGAAATCCTGAACATGAGCCTGCAGTGTGCACATGCAGCCCAGACAGCAACCGAGTCCTAGACTGCATCAAGAGCAGTGTGGCCAGCAGGGCAAGGGAG
>VWZE01013078.1:0-15759 GCA_013396675.1 Eubucco bourcierii | reverse complement strand
GCTGCTCTCCAACCATTCACCACCCAGCCTGTATTTGTGCTTGGGATTGTGCCTACCCAGGTGCAGGACCTTACACTTGGCCTTGTTGAATTTCATGAGGTTGTCCTGGGCCCACCTCTCCAGCCTGTGCAGGTCCCTCTGGATGCCACCCCTGCCCTCTAGCAAGTTGACTGTGCCACACAGCTTGGTGTCACCTGCAAACTTGCTGAGGGTGCACTCGATTCCTCTGTCCATGGCATTAGGTTTTGTGAAGACCCTTACTGTTTTTCTCACATTAAGGCAATGCTTCTGTTTTTCTGATTTTTAAAAATTTTTTTAATAGTCTTGCATGCTTCTAAACTAGTGTATTGGTGCTTAGTGGAGATACAACATTCACTTGTGAATTTTTGAGCCAGGTGGTTACAGATGTTGTAGGATGACAACTAATGCCACTTAGAATGACACCTCATTTTCTGCCATTGATATAAAGACCATCAATACAGTGAACCAAAGACTCAAAGTGCTGTGATATACATTTTCTGAAGCAGAAGAACATAACATCCCAGAACTGCCAATTCTCAACAAGTATGAATTATTTTTTAGAGTAAAGGAGTAAGCTTTGTAAAGTGAGATTCCAGTAATATTAAAAAATAAGCTAAGGGATTCTTTCTGTGTGTTGGTTGATGCCTATAGTAATCTTCCATAGCATCAAATCCTGAAAGCCTGTGCCCCACCAATGAGGTTTTGAACCCGTATTTGAAATCAGAAGTTACTCAGAAGAACAATGTCAGATTAAAGAGGTTCCCAAGTTGAACTCCCAGACACTGAGCTTTGCAGAGCTTTTTACAGAAAAATGTAAAGAATATGTACAGGGTAATTGAGCCTCCTACCCAGGATAGTGTGCAACGTTCCAGCTCTCACCTTTCCTGTTGTTAATGCTTTTCCCTTAATGGCTTGGTAACTGTGGTGCTGTGAAACTAACTTCATCAATAATTGCTGGTGTTTCTGCTGATAAATTTTTTTTTTAATGTTTCATTTGTTCTATGTTCATGTAATTTTTGACTTTAACTTGATTACATGACAGCTCTAAAAATCCTTCTTTGACTAAAATCCTCCAGTGAGTCTCATGTTAAGTAGACATATATATTTAAACCAAGGACAATTATACACTTATTTGGCAAATGTATTCCTCAGTTTAAACTGTCCTGTCACATCTATCGATATTTTCTCTACAGCTAACATATATTGCTTATCAGCCTATGCTGTGTCTAGGAAATCCCATTTCACACATCACCTCTCCCAATATTTCATAATCACACAGTCAAAAGATTTTGCATAATTGGGCAAAATGAGCAAGTATTAAGTCAAACTGTCATTCAATTGACGGTCAGATTGTTTGCTCTTTTTACCTTTTCTGGCAACAGCTGCTCCATTTGAACTTACTTTTATGCTGTTTTAAGTTTATTTGCATTGCAATATTGTATGAAGCAGGTACTTTGAAAAGCATCACACAATTAAAAGCAAAATATTGGAGAGTTTATTGTAAATATAGATACGCATTTCTCACATTCAGGTAAGTCTTGGGAGTCCTTTCTCTCTGCTTTGGATTCATTGGCAGAGAAGATTCCCTTTTTTTCCTGAAGTTCAATTGTCGTATGTCTTTTGAAGTTTGGAGATTGTCAATTAATGATACTCTATATCTCTTTTACTTCTATTATATAGCATATTTAGGAAACTGAGATGAATCTGTTTTTCCATTTGAATTTTTTTTCTTTCAGATGGAGAATAAAACTTATTTCAGTGCTTGATAGGGGTTCTCTTTCATGTTCAGTTATTGGACAACTGAGCCTCATTACTGGAGGTTTTGTGTGTATATATGTTTTTATAATCATGCTGCAATACTCTTCAGCAGTTGCTAATTTATTCTGTTTCAAATACAGATTCTCTACATGTTCTAGTTCTCTAGTTATGGCCTTTTGACTTGCTTCTCTTTGAATGCTTGCTGTAACTTCCCCTTCGTCGAAATACAGAGAGAACTGTGTTTTCAGGACCCTTTTTAAGGTTTTCTTTCTCTGCTTCTTTGGAAAGACAGATCTTGTGTGCATTGTTCCTTTGCTATTTTTGGTAGTTCTAAAGTCCTGGAACTTGAGAATTCATTTTGTGTGTATATAAAATTACAGCTTTGCTTCTAATTGGTGAAATTACTATTTTCTCTTCCTCTCCTCTGTGGACCGGTGGACTTTTTCTGTACTCATTGATTATAATTTCTGAAAGCATTCAGAGTTTTCCTGCTGAGATTAAGACAGCACCTTGTAATGTTGGCAAGTCTGTCCCTACTGTAGTACTGTGTAGTGTGTTTTGGTGACTGGGTGATGCTCATGGAATCTTGGTGTTGAGAAATGGACATGTGGATCAAAACAGTGAGAAAAGGGACAGAAATGGACCCCAAATTGTAATCAATGACCAAAATCCATTTTAGGTTTTGAATTTTTGTTGAGTGTATTTAATTTTTAATAATGTCAAGCCAACTGATAAAGTATTGATTGATATGTTAGCTGATGTTTTGTGATTTCAATGTTTTCACAGCAAATCCAGTGAAAATGTTTGCTTTTTCAAACAGTGTACTTTCAAATAGCATATATAATAAATTTTAAACATCATTAACTAGAAAAACACCTTCCCACAATGATGCGTGATATATAGTGCTGTCCCACTTCCTTGCTGTGGCCTTAGTTAAGAGTCTGGGCCCCGGGGAGCCCCTGATGCTTGCAACTGGCCCTGTCTGTGTGGCGCTATCAACCACAGAGTGCTCTGACTTTTCTTTCTAAAATTTAATCTTAGAGCACGTTTTACTTTTTTTATAAAGCAGAACTTATGTTAGCTTTCTTAAATTGACAAAACTTGAAATTTAACCATGTAAATTGGGAAACAGTACAATAATGACACAAAATACGAATTTTAACCACTGAAGAATAAATCTGAAATAAGAAGTGCTTGCTCAACAGAGGAAAATTTTTAGATGTGATTCAGAGACTGTTTTAAGTATCTCTCTTCTTCTAAAAAACTGTTTATCAATCATTTCTATAAGTAAGCCTGTAAATTGGTGCATAAATGAAATGTTGTATCTGTTCTCTCCCTTGTTTTCTTTTATACCTTGAACCAATACTCTGCAAGGCAGATTCATTTGTTGTTAAGTTGAAATTGAATGACTGCAATTCCACAAACAAATTGGGCCTGAATGAGGTGCACTTCGTCATAAATAATCTCTGAGGAGATTGGATTTTTCTCCTTACTGATGTACTTCAGCTGTATGTTAAACTCATAGCTTCTTAAAGGCACCAAGTCATTGCTCAGCTGCATGCACCTGTCCTTGTTCTCCAGTGCTGTAGCTATTTTCTTAAAACATATTCAGCAAAGTTCATAGTGAAAGAAAATACTAGTCCATTTTCTGGGACTACTTTTTAATCTTTGTCCCAATTTTTTCTTATTCAACCTCATGATACAGAGGGGTTTTTGGCATATATTTTTCCCTGACCTGGAGAAAAAAAACCATTTTACAGATCAGTTAAGGGCATTTTCCAATCCATTTTGTAGAATTTTTTCTCTTTCATTCTTTGTCCTAGTTTTTTCTTACTCAACTCCATGATACAGAGGGTTTTTTTTTTGCCACATATTTCTTTATGACCGGGAAAGGAAAGTAATTTTATAGATTGGTTAAGGGCATTTTCCATGGTCTGGTCATCTAATGCTCATATTTCACGTTCAGCAGTAAGCCACTTTGAAATTTAACAGCATGTCTTTATCAGCTGCAGGAAATGTTCTTTTCGTTTTCATTTATAAATTTTACAGTTATTTTTTTGCTTTGTGTTAGAAGTTTGGTCTCCATTTCAGTGTATCATTTTTATTTTCTCAAAAGAAAGGCAAAACTCCTTTGCTTTGTGGCTGAGATATCTGGGCTGCTGGCAGTGATAGTGTAATCTCTTGTCTTCTTCCAAGATACCTTCTGTAGGTTGTATAATGGGTTGAGCAGCACCTGCAAGAGTATGATAGTTCCAATCTAGCCATTTCTGCATACAGCAATGAGAAACATCCTGAGCAGCCTGAATTATACTTCCTTTAGGTGGGGTTGCATAACTATCTCAATGGTAAAAAAAAAAAAAAAAAGTACAAACTTTATATCTTCACATAAGTAGGGAATTTTACATTTGATAGATGACATGTTCATACTTTGAATGTCTTTACATTTTCTCTATTTTCTGAAAAGAACAATATAAAGTATTGAAAGAACAGGACACTAATTCTGATGTACAATTCTAAAATAATGGAGTAGTAGAACTATCTCTTGACAAATGAGTGAATGTTTCATGCATATGATGTATATGACTCGTCTAGAAAGAGACACAGTTTCACTCTGTTACAAATCCGATCACATGCATGATGTGTTGTTGAAAAGATGCACGTGTGGGCTTTTGATTGACAATATCAAGTCTCTTCACTGCTGAATAACAGTTAGGAAAAAATAACCAAGAAAGCCACTAATGCAAATCCAACTGGTAGACTGAGGATGAGTACTAGATATAAAAGCAGGTAGTAAGATGAAATGGTACTTCTTCCGTGTTAATCAGTGATCACAGATATTGTATCAGCTGAACCTATCTTATAATACAGTAGTTCAGAAGTAGTAAAATTCTGTCTTGCATCATATGAAAATCTGACCTGCGTAGAGGAATGGACAAATAGTCTCAACACTACAAACATTATGGATATATTATAGCTGAGCTTTAAAAAGCAGTACATGTATTCTATTTTCTTTATTCTGCCATGCTGCACTTCGAGTGACTCAGGTTGTATTTCTGACACAAACTGCCTTACCAGCTGTGTCAGTTTGCACACGGGTCTGAGTAGCGTTGGATGCAAGTGCATAAACCTGTCAGAACTAATCAGCTAGCTGTTTTGCGTGTAGGCTGAAGGTGGGTATTATCAAAAGAGGAATTTGAAGGCAAAGAAGAGGCCTTTGATGGTGAAGCTTAATAGAAGGGATTTGAAAGATGTGTGTCTGATCTGTGGTGGATTGGATGTGGAGGAATTGGACCTAGCAAAATTGGCTAAATGTGATGCTTTAAAAAATTTTAGAATAGTGTTATAAATTTAAATTTTGAAATGGCAGCAAGGAAGGACTGACTCTACAGAGGCAGTACCACGTGGTTTGGCGACAATGTTATTGCAGAAAAATTGTCACCGAAAAAGGATTGGTAAGAGAATGGCTCAGGGCCAGAACGAGAGCCTGTTAATAGAAGGTATGAGTTGCTGAATGCCAGTGTGTGCTGAAATGTGTATGGGAATAAAATTACAGGTGATGGAAAGATATTTTGGATGAATTAGTAGGTTATGGAGAAAAAAAATAAATCCCAGTCTTGAAAAGATTAAGAGAATAATAGTTGTAATAGTGATGGGAAAGGGGCAGAGTTTGAAGATGGGAGAATCATTTGAAGTGAGAGTTGCATGCCTAAGAGTAGAACTTAAGTAAACAACTAGGTTTTTTTGAGTCATCAGTACATAACTTTACAAGCTGTGTTCACAGTCGCTGCCAAGTGAGAAAAACAAGGATTGAGGACCAAGCCCTCCTTTTATCATGGCCATCTTATCAGACTAAAAAGTATTTTTTGTAGCAGAGTACCAGGAAATTTTCTGTATTTATGGCTTCCTTATTAAAGCTTGTGTCTTCTAGTTTAAAGCATGAGAAAAAGCAGGTGGGAATTTCTTTTTCATCTAACTGAAGCTCACATGAGTCTATTTCTTCAACAGCAGTGTAAGAAATGTAAATAATACTTTTTTGTCTTCCTAACTGAAGAACTATAAGACTGTTCTCGTTACGTGTTTGAATGATCCAGAACTCTTTCTGAAAAGTAGGCTTGAAGTAATGGTGGATTCCAGTCATGCTACTTTGGTGTATATGGCAAGCAGCCATCATTTTACCCTCAGTGGGATGTTAATGTCAATTGAAAATACAGAATCCAAGGAAAATAATTTCTGAGGAATTTCCTGATTTTTTCATAAACCCACAATATGCTTCATAGCCTATATTATTAATTAGGAAAATATCTTACATAGAGAAAAATATTTCTACTATTGTGGAAGAATAAGCAGGATGATTTTTAAAAATCCACTAAGAACTTTTAAAAAAAGATTGCTCTGTTATTTTTATGCTACAAAAAGGCTTGTGGTTTTTTCCCTATTTTAATTATACATTCTAGATTATAAAAAAAAAAATTAGTGTTACTGCTTTTCAAAAATGTTACATGTGCTTATGACTGATCATTCTGTATATTAACAACAAACCAGAAATTTATTCTGAATGCTATATACTCACATTTTTTTTTCTGGCGTCCTATGGTTCTTGCGGTATTCACTGAAGGTAACATTTACTTTGTATGGAATCTTGTAAATTTTTAATATCTCAGAATTGTCAGGTGCATGATTTAGAAATGCATTTTAATGTACAGTAAAGGGCTTTGATTTTTCCATGTGGTACAATGAGATGGGCAGAATCCTCTGAAAGTGTTAGTTGAGGTCAGCGAGTTCTGAGTGTTGTTTTTATTTTCTTCCATAGTGGTGTTATGAAGCTCCATAGGCATTTAATATTTTGCTTCAAATTCTTCACTTTGTAGAACTTGGGTAGTGACAGTTGACTATGAGAAATGCAATTTTAGTAGGTCTTTGAGTCAATTGATGTGAAGAAGTTTACTTTTTCCTCAGTTTCGTGTTATTACATTTTATTCAGATTTCATGAGATCATAAAAGGACACTTGAGTACCGTTTTCCTCTTGTGCTATAGAGCTCTAGTATGGTTATTGCTTTCTGTTATTATGTGTATGTCTTTTGAAAAGTGCCTGGAAATAGATAAGTGCCTTATACATAGAAAAAAATTGAAGGACTGGAACAGCACCTTTCAGTTTCATGTATTTGATGGGTGAGAAATGTTTGCCTCATGAGCCAAACTGTAGGATACATTATTTAATTTTTTTCACACAAAACCCTGGAAATTGTTTTGTTGGTTCTCATCATACCATCATTCTCAAAATATTACATTATTCCTTTAAACTGGCTTGATGTCTTGCAAGGGTTTCTGAAAGTTCTCAGTCTGCTTGAGCAAAACAGGTACCCTCAATAATTATACTTGTTCTAACCAACATTTATCCTTCCTAGCACACGAAAATTAGTCTGCTTGTGTTTCTTTAGATATAGTTAATTAAGATAAAGTAAATACTGCCCTGTAAGGACCAGGATTTTCTGATCCAATACTACTATTTCTTTTTTTCGTTTCTGTGTGATATCTGTTCATCCCTTCCTGCCACTACTCTAGAATGGAGCTTGTACCAATGTCTGCTTCTGTGGTTTAGACAATGTTTGTGTAAACTATATCCAACAATGTCTTAAAATTCCTCTTTTCTATAAGAAGTTTTGTCAGTTTTTGGTTTAAACTCTTTGAACACAGTGATCTTTAAAACATCAGTGACCAGCTACCCCAAAAAGAGCAACAGAGGTGTTACAAGGACATGTTTCTAGTAATGTTTGGGTTTGTGGTGTTTGGTTTGTTTTTTGTGTTTGTTTTCCCCTAGCTATGTGGTATTGTATTGATGGAAGTTTAGGTTTATTGGAAAATTCTACAAATGTAAACCTGTAACTGTACAAACAAGATGTGGCCTTCAAAAATGAAACAAAATGGATAAATGCAAAATTTAATGAAGAAGATCTTTAGAATTATTTTCCTTGTACCATAGAGTATAACTTGTATGTTGTCTGGGCACTTCAATTTTCTGTTGTATAGTTCTCTGGCCATTTTATATTAGGTAAGTTTTAAACACATTTTCAAAATTCTCTGTGGTTTTCCCATCTTTTTAGTTTTCCTATTTTTCCCTAGGCTGCTACACAGTGCTAAAATAAGCAGTAACCTGATAGATAAAAGCTTCATATTGTGTAGATGTATTTATTATAGAGATTCAATATTCTGATAATTTTATAAGAATATGAAGGGCAGAGACCTGTGATCCTTTAGCAATAATGTTATTTTAATGGTAGGATTTTTCTTCTCAATGCAGCTGAGTTTAGAAATATGGAAATAATAGCAATAATGTTGTTGATATCTCACAGTGGATGTGTTACTGAATAGGCTTATGTTGACATTAATAGCATTTCCATATTTATTTATTGGTATAAATATACTCTTGAACTGTAATGTAGTGTATTACATTATATTTCAGGCATATTTATGTTGTATAAACAATGTTTTCTGCATAGCCAGCTGCATTCTTTGCTTTAGTACAAAGTCAGACTCAGATTTTTGAAAATGTTTAATATCCAGTGGCACCACAATAATGGAAATCTCATCACTCAATTTATTAAACCTGCTTACAGAAATGATCAGTCAGTCTTGGACAGTTTCTACTGAGAAAATCGCCAGTAGGAAAGACTCCTCACTGCTCTAGCAGACTTCCTAAGTCATCCTGCTCTGGCAGGGGCATTGGACTAGATGATCTTTTGAGGTCCCTTCCAACCCCTAATGTTCTGTAACTCTGTGTAACACACTGACTGTTGCTCATCTTAAGCACTGAAATTGCTGAAGTTATTCAGCCTTTTAAAGGCTGCCGTGATATATAACACAGACATCACAAGAGTTGATGACATATTTCACTGGACATGGCAAGCAAGAGTTTCTATATAGGAATTTAACTTTGTCTGCATCCTTGAATTAATGCTTGTGCTCTCATTTGGCCACTTAAAGCCTTTTATTCTGTTTCTGGTTACATTATTCAAATGAACTGAATGTTATTAAGAGCTTTTTGCTCAATCCTTAGTTACTGTGAAACCTTATGCAGGGTCATAATTATTAGACTGCTACAAGCACAGTAGAAATTGATCTATGAGGCCTCTTAATAGCATCTTGAGTAGTTCTTGTCTCTATTGAATCCCGTGATACTGTAGTTTTGTCTAAAGTAATCTCCTCCATTTGTAATTACAAAGCTTGAAGATTGTACCTCTAATATATTTAAGTTAGGAAACTATCCAGCTTTGTGGCTGAGCCTCCACATACGGATCCTCTTTTTGGGTAACATCAGTTAGTGCTTATTTTTCCTTTCCATGAGTTGCCAATTTGACTTACTTTTTTGGGTTTTTGTTTTGTTTTGGTTTTGTTGTTTTCTTCATCTATAGCTCATGTGGTTTCTGTCTTTTAACAGAAATATACTATAATCATTTGGATGCAGTGCATGGACAAATAGTTGAATTAATACCTATCAGTGTCATTATTGAAGTCATTATTAAACAGCAAGAAAGCCATAAGCATGAAGTATATTTTCTTCTGTTATGCCTGAACTCTCACATTTAAAAAAAAAAATTGTTGTTTTTTTTTTAATTAACTTTTAGGATATAAACTAAAATAAGAGAAAAATGTCCCAGGAGTAAGCTATTCCAGAAGTAAAACATACTCAGCAACAAAGATAAGTGTCAATAACCTGAACTTTTTTTTCTCTTTCCAAATTATTATTTTAAAAGAATATAACTTTTATACAGAAATATATTTAAAGAGTTCCAACTTTTATCTCCGTTTTCATGGGTACTTTTCAGTAACTTTAGTTTTCTTTCTGCCTGTTGGGAAACACAACATGAATGTAGAGTGTACATTTCAAGATACAAAAATACTAATAGACTTGTCTGTGTTGTTTTTCACTTCTTGAAGAACAGTAGTGAATGCCTTTCTAGACTTTACAAGTAGGTCGAGTCTTCTGCTGAGTAGAGATGTTTTACTGCCATAAACCAGTGGTTGCTTGTTATTCTCCTCCAATTACTGTGAAACAAGCTGTAAAATGGTCTGAATTACGTAGAAAAATTATAAGCACATAGACAGGGCATAGTAATTTTTTGCCTGCAGTCTTTCAATTTCTTTATAGCATTAGCAGTCTGATTGTTACTGTCTAAATGGTGCTAAGGTATGTGATAGTAATGTAGTACAAGGTAACATCTTATTGGGAATGTTCTCTAGCATTTCAGCTGCCAAAAAATGTTTCTGTTCTGACTAATCCTTTACAAAGTGTGTCTTCTCTCTTGCCATGCTGCTTGTCACTGTGTGAGGAGATGCTGCTGCTTGTTTGCCATCTTTTGCTATAACTTTGCTATCTTCAAGGCAATGACATTTAGACATTCTGTTCTCTTTCAAAGCTCTTCCAGTTCTCCCTCAACACCCATGTAAGGGTCAAAGACATCTGCCTTAATAAATGTAGTTACAATGATTAATAATAAAAGTAACTGTGCTTCAATGGCTATGTAGGAAGCCTGGGATATATGCACAAGTGCAGCATATAAAATACTGCAAATAATTCCCAAGTAACTTGAAATTCTCTGCTGCTGAAGGTCAAATGTTTACATATGTTATCACTTTCAATTAAAGTAATTTGGGTACATACTGGTGGGTTGAAACAGCAAATAACACAACCTGCTGCTGGTTTCAGGGATGGTTCTTTAAGTATTGAGCGAATCCACCACTCCTTCATGGGTTTGTTTTGGTTTTGTTGGTTGTTTTTTGTTTCTTTTTTCTTTTACAGTTCACACTAAGAGAACATGGTCTCTCTGAAAAGACAAGGGAGATGTATGTCTCTGATTTCCAGGATTCTGCTGGAAATCAATTGCTGCTGATTTTTATCTGTCAGCTTGCCCTTGGTTCTCTCAAGGAGGTCCCAAATGATCCATCAGGACAATCCATCAGGAAAGCGTTAGTAGTGGTTGTCATTGTTAACCTGTGGTATGCTGGTGACACAAATAGCCCCCAGCTTGTAGATAATCTTAGTGAGGTAGATAAGGACAACATCCATTTCATCGGATGTTAAGCTTCCAGGAGCACATACTGCCAGAAAAAAGCCGTCAGATAGAATCGCTTTGACTAATAATTGGGTAATTAGATGATTCATATGGATTTAATGAAAATGGAACAAAACACTGAAGTACAGTGGCAGGTTTGTATGAAAATCTTAACACTAACAATTATTAAGGGAAGAAAATTAATAAAAATATGTAAAAACCCCAAATCAACCATTTGGTCTGCAGCTCAATGAGTTGTAGGTTACGTTGTGACCTCAAACCTTGTCACAAGGTATATAATTATGTTGCACCCTCAAACATTGTCTCTAACGTCAATCAATGCGTGTGTAATCAGTGCAGTCCTTTAACATACGCATACATTTTAGCATATGAGGAATCCTATTGAAATCAACTACTATTGTGTTCATTAAAGATCATGGAGGCTACTTCAGGGATACAAAGGGAGCCTCATGGGGCTGGGTGAGGTTATGGCTGTGAGGTGTAAGACTGAGCCAGCCCACGACAAGAGCAGGTAAGAGAGGAGCCCAACAAATCTTCCCACAGCTGTAGGACTGCAGTGACATAGCCAGCTCTGATGGAGTGAAGCTATGTCCATTGTGGCAGTTTGGGAGGTCCCCCCCACTTTGTAAAATGACCCAGACTAGAACTCAGCTGGCTGGAAATTGAGATGAAGCTCTATTTACAGCTCAGCACAATGTACAAGCAGAGATATACACTATAGACAGGAATATTTACAGAAATATACAAGTT
This sequence comes from Eubucco bourcierii, assembly GCA_013396675.1. Lineage (NCBI taxonomy): Eukaryota > Metazoa > Chordata > Aves > Piciformes > Ramphastidae > Eubucco > Eubucco bourcierii. The sequence goes on along the minus strand of VWZE01013078.1, from coordinate 4,158 downwards.
AAAGGTAATACAGAAACACAACACCCCTCCCAGAAATCAGAGACCCCAGGAGGGGCTCCCAACCACCCTTCCACCTTTTCCCCACCCCTATACCTTACCCCAGGGTTTGCCTTATGTGCAAGGTGAATTAGGAGGATTGGCCAAGGGGGTTAGAAGAAAAGTGGTTAGTGAAAATTAATCGGCAGAAGATGCTAGACCGCCCAAGCTGCTCTCCCAGCAAGACACAGACAGAGATTCTCTTATCTGTATTTTGATTATTGTTCCCAAACAATTTTTCAGCAAGCCTATGAGTGAAATAAACATCACCATGTCTTCCTTTCACAGCCTATAGTGTAATTTTCTTTATTGAAATATTCCAATTAGCCTCAAACCAGCACAATCATGAACATGCTTCTGGGCAGTCAAACCCATATGAGGGAGAAGGGGACCACATGGTGTTCTGGTGCTTGCTTTTGACTTTTAAGAAAAAAAGATTGTTTGTTTGTTTGTTTTTTTTTTAATTAGTAGCCAAATATAGCATGCCTATTTCTTATTCAGTTGAATATGTATTTGTGACCAAAGTAGTCTTAAGAAAATCATTCAGGTTTGCTTTATGAAGAGAATGGATCTACATAATAAAGGGCAATTTATCCCATCCTAGAATAGATAGCTAAGACAAGTGGTCTTGAAACCCCTCCAAAGTACTATCTTTCCAGGTTCAATTGATTAAGAAGAAAGCCATGCTTAGTTGCAAAAAGTGCTAGCTTACAGTCTCAAGAAGCTCTTCAATCCCAGCTGCAAAGGAGAGACTGATTCAAAATTAATTATATTAATTTTGATATCCAGGCAGAGATTGTTAGTAACTGTGAAAACTGTTTATTAACATTAAATCTCACCACAAAACTTATATACAAGGTTCAAAACTGCACGGTTTGGAAATTTGTACATACAGGGAACAGGTAAACTGGAACACTTTAAAGGCAACTAACATAAGCAAACATTTTTACTGGCAGAGAAGGTTTATATGCAGGAAGCTCCTTTCTGCTTATGGCAGAAGGCAATTAATGATTAAAAGAGGCTTGAAGTATTTACTCACAAAAAATATCATGGGACAATATCCAAAGCATGTGGTGGGCTGTTGCTGGGTTGGAAGCTGTTAGAGGCCTTGGAGTTTGCTCAAGCTCCTGGGTGCTTCAGATAGAGGAGGCACACATCTCTGACCAGGTCCTGGCTCTTGGCAGCAGGCTCTCATGTGCAGGCAAATGTCTTGCGATGTGCAGTCCTGGCATGGTGTCACGCTGGCAGTGCAGGCCGAATGCGTGGAGGCATCAAAGCCTGATTCTGCTGCTTGGGGTCCCACCCAGCTCAGGATCGATGAGGCAGTAAGAGTACAATAGGAAAACCCCCACTGTGCTACCTGCTCATCCTTTATATCCATTTCAGCCCGAGACTGATGGGCCTTTGGACACAGATTAGCCAATCAGGATGGCAGTTTGCCCATATTAGGTGAAACTGGGGCTTCCATCCCCTTTCTTGCAGCCACCACCCCCAACACAGAGGGAGGGGGAGCAGGGGAGCATGCCTGGGCAAGTCAGGACATGTACAAGCCCACCTTTGGCCTATTCAGGCCTATCACGACACCAGCAAGCCCATGATGAACGACAGCACTCGTGTTCTCTTCAGCTGTTTCAGTTACCTGCATCTGACCTTTAGCAGCAAAATAATCTAAGTGTGCATTGTATGGGCATCATACTAATGAGATATTAATATAAATTTTTAAATAATCATTTAAAAGTATTTCTTAATATTCAGTGTACAGTCTATCTTTGTGTAAGACAGCTATCTAGAAAACTAAAGTAGACTCATCTAATCTTGCATCCACATCTCGTATCACCAATGAAGGACTTTTATTTCCTGTTTTATGCATCTTAATCAAACAAGCCTGACAATTTTCAGGTATTTTTGTGGCAGATTAACTCCCTCATGAAGTTATTTAATGATATTTTTTCCTCAGTTGTGGATTGAGATGTGTATCGGAAGTCTAGCTGGGTAGAGATACAGCGGTTTATAAAATTGTTGTAAGACAACTGTTGTAAATTTAAAACAAAAGTTGTGGATTGTTGGAGGAAAACATTTTTGTTTTGCTTTCAAAGGAGTTACTTTTCAAGTTGTGCTATCTATACATGTGTTGGTGCAAGAATCACCCCACTGTTATTTCTCTGAATTTAGAAAATGCAGTAAGTCACATAAGCCTTACAAACGCTTCCTTTCTGAGGAGTACATTTATTTTCACTAAGTACCTTGGCAACTACTTGGATAGACTGAATGTAATGGACATGCATATAAGCTTGTCTGGGTAGTTAAAATTTAAGACAGAATAACAGATTTTAAAAGAAAATCTTTATGAAAATTGACAAATGTTTGCTTTTGGACAACTATTTCATTAAGAGATTGAACTATGCAGACCAAAACTTTTGGAATACTTGGTTTGCTTACTGAAGTGAGTATCAGCTGAATGCAGTTAAATAATCAGCTGCAGATGTTGGTATGTGATTTTGATCGTTATTTTGGTTTCCAAATTTTTTAGATGAAATTGAATTTGATAGGTATTACTTAATTCCTCCTCTTTTTCTTTTTTTTCTGTTCCTCAGCAATATTACCTGAAACATGGGCTTTTTGAACAAAGCTATTTATTACTGATTGTATTTTCTTATTCTACTTGGAAATCCATAGGTAGAATGTGTCAATGTGTTGCTGTCATGTCCAAATGACATATAAAAAGATATTGTCCAATTGAATCAAGAGAAGACTTGTACCTTCATGAAATAGCACCAGATAAGTTTTTTCTGGTGCTGTGGAATGTTTTCATCTATCTAATACTTTGAAATGCTATGCACATTTGTCCATCTCATTGCTCTAACTCAATACAGAAATTATATAATTATCATGCAAAAATTACATTTGCTAAGTATCTTTTGAGGCTTTGACTTGCTTTACTTGCCTCTCAAATACAATTTTTGAACACTCATTTTTCAATATATTATTAAAAATATATGTATAATAACAGCAGAAGATTAGTTTCTGTTAAGTACAACATTTATTTTTCTCTATAAAAATAACAGACCAGCAAACCACATTACTTGATGGACTCTATGTACTTTCAGATTTCTTATTTAAGTGGCTGGATATCAGAAGTATAAATTAGGCATTTTGAAATTGAATTGTCTCTTTTCTGAGACAATATTTTTCTGATTGGTCTTTTTAAAATCCAGGGTGTTTTCTGATTACAGTGAAGTGTTCACCTTCCTTTCTGTGGAGTGTATGTAATAAATATAATTGTATTAGACAGAAAAGACATTTATAGAAAAGACTTTTTAATGGATTTTTTTTACTGTATTTTAAGATGTCTGTTCACAAATCACAATTCTGTCTCCTTTGTTTCCTAGAGTAGTTATACCTCAGCTATGTCTTTTAGATCAGATGTTTCCAGTAAGAAAAGTAGTTAGCTATAAGTTTACCAGTATGTGGTGTGTATCTGGCACACTACATAGTTTTTTTTAAAACATATTAGCAGAAAGACATGAAGTGGTAGTTGTATAAAGTGCAGATGAGGCAGTTTGAATATGGATTTCAGAAGTCTGATTAATTTCAAAATTCTAGAAATGGGAATGAATAAATACACAGAAATATCTTAGCGGAAAGAAAAATACACATTTTGTGAGCGAAGTTGAAGTATGATATATTAGGGTGTGTATTTTCTTGTTCTCAGATTATTCTTATTATGTCTGTATCTGAAAGAGTTACTTGGTTTTACTGACCAGTTAGTAGAAAAAGTATTTTTAAAACTAAATCTGATTATTTTATTTAGATAGCATTTTATAGAAAAGTAGTGATAGAGAATGTAATTATTAATCTTAAAACAGAATATTTAAATGATTATAATATCTACTGCTACCTCAATTCTGGAAGTTCTTTAAATGTATGAAAGCAGTATATAGAAAAATGGCCATGCTATGTCTTACTATATATTCATAAAGTTGCTATAATTTTTAAAAACACAAACTGAGTACTATAACACTTATTTGAGTCAATTGAAGCAGGTACCGGTTGCATATTAAACCATAGTGGTCCATGTTACATACCTAAAATCACAGTATCACCAAGGTTGGAAGAGACCTC
>VWZE01013077.1:27883-43073 GCA_013396675.1 Eubucco bourcierii | reverse complement strand
TTTTTTTTAATAAAATGCTTCTTGCTTCTTTGGTTAGTTTGGACAGTATCACATCTTCACACAATTATTCCCCCAGGCATCTTAGTAATGGCTGTTTGGATAACATTGTTATATTGAAACATAATTACTGAATATACTACAGAAATCTCAGAGCTGGGGCTGTCTTTATGTACAATATGTAAAGTAGACTGTACTGTTCAGATGATTGGAGTATCTATTGGAGCTAATAGGTTGTTCTCATCTGTGTACAGTACTACTGAAACAAAGAGAAAATCTTGGCTATGAACTTCACAGACCTCTCAGAGAGAAGCACTTGCACATAGGAAATTTATTCTCAAGTTTCCTACTAGGTATAAATTTTGTTCAATTTCCTTTCGAATCTTCAGGACAATCCACTTCAACCTCTTGTAGTGGAAGGGGATAATTAATTACTGCGAGATTATATTTTTAAAATATTAATGTAGTTTATTAATGCTAAACATTCAGAACTCACAGCACCCCAATCACCAAATTAAAAGTATCAGGTTCTTGCATCATTTTGGAAACTATATAAAAGTTATAATAGGATTTAGACATAACTAGTAAATATATACATTAATTGAATTCGATTAAACTGGAAGAGAAAGCTTTGCGGTCAGTACCGCTTGCGGTCAATACACCACTTGCTCACTAGATGGATGCAAGGATCAAAGAGGCAGCAGGCACGGATGCAATAGCAGACACACCTTGTAATGGCAAAGTGCGTGCTGTGCTCTCTGCTGATGTCCTTTTATCCAATGCAGCCCAAGACAATGGGCCTTTGGACACAGGATAGCAAATCAAATGGCAGTTGTCCAAGATCTGACCATATTGGGTGAAGCCATAGGCTTACTTTACCCAAATTTGGGCAGAACTTGGGCCTTGCAAAAAGCAACCCTGTGCACCTTGTTTAATGTAGGGTCTGGGCAGGCCACAGACCCCAGACTTAGTGGCTCCAGGTTCTTTGTCCTTTTTCCCATGTTTGCTCTCCCCAAAACAGAAGGAGGGAGAGCAGAAAAACATGCCTGGGCAAGCCAGGATATGCATAAGCCTAATTTGACCTGATTAGGCCTACCACGACACCTCTACTTGTTCCAGATTTCTTTCTCATAGATCTCTTTGTATCTTGGTCTTCAACATGTGGCAATTAATCAGTCTTCTCTCCTCTCATCACTTCTCATTATGTCCATACTCTGGTGAGGAACAGGCTTTGCTTCCATTCATCTCAGCTCTTTCTATCTCTTTGAGCATTTTGAACAACACTTGTTGACACTGTGATGACTGATCTCATAGATAAGCTCTCTTGCAGCCTTCAGAGAGTCAACTAAAACGAGCGAATCATCTTTAGCCACAGTTCTCTGCGTGTCATAGAAACCGAAGATGAAAGGAATTTTTTTCAAAATTAGTAACAAAACCTGGGTTTCCAAACTGTCATATTGTCCCACTTAAAACGGAGAAGGAAATGGTGATGATAATGCCAAACTGAGTATGGAAGTGAACACTTTGGAAAGGAGGGCCTAGATAGGTTGGAATTGTCAGCTAACAAGAATCTTAAGAAGTTCAACAAGAACAAGTGTAAGGTCTTGAACATGAGAAAACATAATCCACATGCACCATAGGCTGGTATCTACCCACATGGGGAGCTGCTTTGTGGAAAGGGACCTGAGGGTCATGGTAGACAAGAAGATCATCAAGAGTAAACAGCATGCTGCTGCAGCAAAGAGAACCAACAGGATGCTGGTTTGCATTAACTAGGGCATCATTAGCAGAGATAAAGAACATTATCCCACTCTACTCAGTGCTTCTCAGGTCACGCCTGGAGTACAACATTTGGGTTTGGTTCTCTCTATACAGAAAAAAAGATGTGGACAGGCTGGAGAGTGTCCAGAGGAAGACCACTAAGTTGATCAAAGGACCTGGAAGCCTGACATATAAGGAAAGATTGAGAAAAGTGGGCTTGTTCAACATTAAGAGAGCCTAGGAGAGACCTAATCACCATGTTCCAGTATTTAAAAGGTGTCTACAAAGAAGATGGATATGCCCTGCATAGAATTTACTCTGACTACTCATAAGACAAAAAATTTTTGCAATGACATCACCCTCTGGAAGCGTGTTCCCAGGGAGGTGGTGTATTCACCAAGTGTAGTGAAGGGGTAATTAGTTACTGCAAGATGATATTTTAAAAAATATTACTTTAGTTTCTTAATATTAAATATTCAGAACTCACGGTACCCCGATCACTACATAAAAAATAATAATTTTTTTTTGCATCAGTAATGGAAACTTTATATACAGACAATAACAGGATCTAGAAATAACTAGTAAATATATACATTAATTGAACTTGATTAAACTGGAAGAGAAGGCTTTGTGGTTAGTGTACCACTTGCAGTCAATACACCATTTGCTCACTAAATGGACTCAAGGAGCTCCTTTCTGCTTATGGTAGAAGGCAATTAATGATTACAAGAGGCTTTAAGTATTTACTCACAAAAATATTATCTGACAGTACCCAAAACTCTTGGTGGGGCAATTGGCAGTGGTCTTTAAGCCGTTAGAGGCTTTGGAGTTTTCCCAGGCTTCTGGGTGCTGGAGAAAGGAGGCAGACGATCTCTGACCTGGTCCTGACTCTCTGGACGATCTGTGTATCTCCAGGACCTCCCCTCCAAGACTTCCCTGGGCTCATGCATCTCCCTTTTTCGGTGAGGTGACTTGGGATTGGTTCCAGGAATGCTTTTTGTCTGTTGCTATTGGTCAAAACACCCAGCCAAAACTCTTAAAAAAACCAAACCAATTCATTTTGTTTGCTGCTTGTACAGTTATTATTTTGCCTGCTACCTGTTGGCATTGCTTGGCATCACATAGCAGGGAACTTGCCTTTTCCCCACAAACAGCGGACCTTGCCCTGTCTGCCTGTTGCGCCGAACCAGAGGACTGCAGGTCTTGCCCTGCACTGGGGTACAGCTGCTCGTCTGAGCTCAGCTCAGCCCCAGTCTGTTTGATGCTGGTCAAGCCCAAGAAACAGCCCCGAGGCAAATCTGCAACACCGGGATTCACCGGTCTGCCACTCTAGATCAAGAGTTGAGCCCTTGGCCGAGCCTCACAGCCGATTGGACTGCTCCAGCCCAGAAATCAGGATCCTGCTTCACCCTGGGGCTGACCACTCCGATAGCCTCCTGAGAGCCATGGAGGATTTGCCTCGTGTTCATGATCTCTTTGGTCAACGTGTCCTGTCGGAGCTACACAAACGGCAAAACCACACTGCATCACCGCCACGTGGAAGGCCACCACACGGCAGGGACTGTATCTTTCCTCATTTTTAGTTTCCATCCATACTTTTGAGTTATTAATTCTGAGGCTCCAATCAGTGAGTAAATTCTCTTTCTGAAGTTTGGGAAAGTTTATATTTAGTCTTAAGGTGGTAGTTTGTGCTGCAGGACTTTCTAGCTGTTCGCATTTTCTAAATGTCTCTTAAAATCATTTAAATTAATTTTATTAAATATATATACATTCTGCATACATACTTGCCTCTGCTGTAATCATAGGTACTCAGCGAGCAGCCTGAGCTTTACCCTGTGCTGCCCCATGATCTGCACTTCAAGGCACTGCCACAGAAGACTGCTGACAAGGAGCCAAGGGACTATCTCTGAATTCCTCCCCCACCGCCGTGAATAGTGCAGACATTCCCTACAGCTCCAGACTGCCTTTGTTAGTAAGTGCAAAAAGCTATTTTTTATAGCAAACCCTTTTCCAAGCTTTTCTGATTTTTCTGAATTACTAAATTCCCTGTAAGCATCCTCGTGAAAGATTTTCCCAACCGAATTTCTGAACCCCATCTAATTAATTTTATATAGAGTTGTGGGTGGGGCTTTCTGGAAATAAAATAACTGTATATTTTATAATTCCTACCTTGTGAATTCCCACAACTGAGTCATGGTGTCACGCTGGCTATGCAGGCTGAACACATGGGAAGCATTTAGAGCCAAATCCTGGATGCTGGAGTTCCATACAGCTCAGGATGCAATAAGGTAGTAGGAGCACAGACAGAGAGCAGATACAATAGTGGAGCACACATATAATAGCAGAACACACCTTGTAATGGCAGAGTGCACATATAATAGCAGAGCACATGTTGTGCGCTCTGCTCATCTCCTTTTATACATACATCCCCGAGAGTAATGGGCCTTTGAACACAGAATAGCCAATCAGAACGGCAGTTAGCCAAGTTTGACCATATTAGGTGACGTCATAGGCTTACTTCACCCAAATTTGGGCAGAGCACAGGCCTTTCACAAGGCAACTGTGTGTACCTTGTTTACCGCAGGGTTCAAAACAAGTCTGGGCAGGCCACAGTCCTCAGACTCAGTGGCTCCAGATTCTTTTGTCCTATTTCCCACAGTTGCTTCTCCCCAAAACAGAAGGAGGGAGAGCAGAAAAACATGCCTGGGCAAACCAGGACATGTATAAGCCTATTTTGGCCTGCTTAGGCCTACCACAACACCTGTGTAGTAACAGAAATGTAAACACAGACACATGTCAGGAAGATGTTATTCTAGATTTAAAATTTTGTTTTGTAGTAGCATTCTTTTATCAAAGACCTATTTTTTCAGCTTAATAAAAGACCCATTGATATCTGTGTGATATGAGTCCGGAACATTGGAAGCATAGCCCTGCCCACAGATAGAAGACATGCAATTTTTTATTGTTGTGTGCAAATATTCTGAAGATCTACCACTTAAATCATGTGAGGTAAAAATTCATACATGCATGAAATATCACTTAATGGGGAGTTTTGAAAACAAATCTATACAAAGGTTTCATTAGTTGTCAATTAGCTTTTATCACTGTACACATTAGAAAAAAAGAATGTGTAAGCATTGTTCATAAGAAATTATAAATCAGCAAGAGCTCATTACTCTATCTCAGTATATGGTCCAGATTTTATTTATCCCTGTTTCCCTTATAGGTTATATAAGAAATAAAAAAATTATTGTCATTTGAATTTGCACACTGCATGAAGTTGCATTACAAAACACAGCAAAACCAGCTGAATATTTGTTTCTCTCCTATTATTAAAGCATGAAAAAGCAGAAAAAAGAACAACATCTATATAACATAATTAATGTGACATATATGCCATTAATGTCTGATCACGTACAATGTACAAATGAACAAGCAGATTCATAAGTATACAACACCGACTATGACTTCATTCAGTCTTCTGTAAGCACTTTTTTTTTTCCTAAGGACTTCATAAAGTGAAAAAAACAAAACAAAACAAAACACCACCACCAAAACAACAAGCAAACCAAAACAACCAAGCACATCCTTTTAAAAATCTTTGTTTAGCAGGTACTGGGCAAAAAGTGAGTTGTATTACATTGACAGTCTGTCTACAGTTTGTGAAAGGGTTACAGGAACACAGTATTTATGAAGTGAAGAAAGCGCTTATCACCAATTGTTGCTATGTTGACTTACACCAGAAACCCAGGAGTGAGGATTAAAGGGAGTTTAAGACCTCTTTCAGTTTATTTTAATCTAAGTTGGAGAGTTTCTGCAAAAGGCAACAACAATGATACTCTGTGGAACCTCTCCAGTGATGTAAAGCTAGGAGTAAACCTAAAATTATTCTCCTTTTTCTGTAAGATTTGCTGCTTTGTTTGTTTTGTTAGGGGTTTTTTTGGTTGTTTGTTGCTGTGTTATTGGGGGTTTTTGTGTTTGTGTGTGTGTGTGTGTGTGTTTGTAATATCAGGAATTTATGTCCAGTCTTCTTCACTGTTTGCTTCTGAAGTCACAAATAAAAACTAAACTTTGCCTGAGTGTTTTGCCTGATTTCCGTATTCCCTTGCAGTCCTTTCCAGTATCACAAAATTAATGTTTAAATTTGTCAGTCTGCCTGTCATTTGATGCGTTCTTCCACATCTCCATGAAATCTGCGTGCTTCCTCACCCTGCATAGCTTGTAACTGCACTAGCAGTATTGCTGATATCAGCAGGGGCATGTACAGCTCAATCAAGGTTATGTTACAAACAAACAATTCTCTTCTATGTGAAAAGCACTGAAAAAGATCAATATTAAACCTTGATTTGTGGGAAAAAATCAGGCATTACCTTCTGTTTCAGGAGGGATAAATGACAGAATGGAAACCCTAAACAACATAATATTCTCTGTAATTGCATCAAGTACGTGGATCTGAAGAGAATCTTGATTCCTAGAGCGAAGATACAGATGCCTAGCTTCTGCAGTACTCTTTTGAGACATCCCTCCCCTTAGCAGTGTGGAAGATTTAATGAACGCTCTGCTGCTGTTTCCCTGGTTGTGAATTAGTTCTTGCTTCAAAGAGCACCAATACTGGGACTCAGAAGTTAATGTTGCTTTAAGCAAAGTGCACTGGCTGCATAGCATGGGCTATTTATATATTAAACCAAGAATTTCCTTGAAGATGAGATAAAAGATGAATGTGCAGAGGCTATTGAGCACTAAAGCAAACAAGGCAACACTATGTGGCACTGTTTATTAATCAACTGGTTAATGCCTTTTTGTTGTTTTACTAATCTTGCAGGAAAAGTCTTTCTGGCAGTATGTGGAAAAAGAATAGAATAATAGCTGGGAAAAACTGCTAGGCTCTGATTCATTAGCATCTTGTTTGTCATCTCTGGACTTTGAGATGCTGAATTTCATGTGATTTCCCTAGAGAGCAAACATAAAAATACATAATTCTCATGGATCTCTCATTTCAGACAAGACCTGATCCAGGTTCTTGATACAGTATTCAGAGAAAAGGGCAACCTAAATAAGTGAGTGGATTTGTCCAGACATGTCTGTAACAATAAAAACGCACAGGAAGAATGTGTTCTTTGTGGATTTATATAAAAGAGAATCATACAAGAAAACTGCCCATTTTACATTCAGAATGAAATGGTCTTTGCCATAGCCTGACTGTTACATCTTATGGACTGTGAGAAATAATTATGTGGTTGCTAATCTTTCTGTCATTACTTCTATCCCATATGTCTCTCCTTATGAGTGTTTCTGTTTTTCCAGTGAAATAAAGGCAGGCTACCTATCCGCAGCACATCTACAAGGAAATTCTACTCCTTCAAGAGATCACAATTACATTTACCAGCCAGGTACTGATAAACTAATAGTTGCTCAAAGTATCATGTGATGTTTATACTACTAAACCACATATAAACAAACGTATACATCCAAGCTGAATACTTTGCATATAATACAAATAGAAATATAACAAATGAAAAGAACTAAAAGACTTAAATTACTTTCTATTTTCTAATGCCTGCAAAATAATACCTGAAGGAAAAAACAACAATACCCAGCAAACAAACAAACACAACTCATTTTCCTTCAGAGAATTGTGTATATGTCTTAATGCATTAAACAACATCAGCAGCAGTTAACCTGCAGTATGTGAAGTCTGACCCTGGTCTGTGAAACGTAGTCCAGATCAATGGAAACTTGGTTGTTTGCAGCTTACTCTAAGTGCTGACAATGCAGGTGAGACCTACCCATTCAGTTTACAGATACTCTAAAAAAGCTGAGTCCCATATTTTTGACCTTGTTTAATCTGTACAAGTGTGTTTGCTGTCTGTTTTTCCCCACATATTATCTCTCAGTTACACATTGCTTCAACAAAGCATCAGATTTGTATCCTAATGCCGTCATGAATTCTGTTGGCAAATGAGCAATTTCACACAAATTAAGATAGAGAAGCCATATTACATGGGTTTTTTTCCCTAACATTGAGGAAATTAGGCTTGTGTACATTTTATCTTCTGTTGTGCAGCAACTGAATCCTTGTCTGCTTTTCACCGAATTGAAAGGTTTTAAACATGTATACATGAACATTATATAATAAAGTCTAATAGTGCTACAGTTGGTTGGTTTTTGTGGTTTTTTTGTGGGTTTTTTTGGTTTGGTTGTTGTTGTGGATTTTTCTGGGTTTTGGGTTGTTTTTTTTCCCCATGTGGTCTAAACAAATTTTGCTTGAACAACTTACTTTTATTTTCTCACATTTTCTGCTTTATGCACAGTTGTCTTGCATAGAGGAACAAATCTCAAGCTCATTTTGGAATTATGATTCTGTGACTCTGCTTTCTTGGCAATGAAACCTAGATGTAAGATACAAGGAAAACCAGGCAATATCTTTAAACCTGTACAGATGGATCTGAGCTACATCTCTCATACAACGCATAGACAGACACAAGATAGCTCCAGGCTAGATGCTTTGTAGTCTTATTTTCATCACTCTGTGTAGCCATATCCTTGGGCATGATGAGACCTAGCAACTCCAGATCTGACTTCCAGGTGTCTGAAATCCACATTTCAACCAGGTGGGTGAGGGCCCCATCGCATGCCCAGATAAGGCTATTAGTGGATGCAAATTGCATCAACCTGACCCAAATGCTCAGTGGACAATGACCTAAAACCTAATCAAGTTAGTGTGCATAGAGAACTACAGTAAGGAAGCAATCTTAATATAGTTATTCCTATTAAAAACTTCACAGACTGATCTTGGGATGTATGGCCATGTCACAGCCCAGAGCCTTCTCCAAGATTTAATTATCTATCATCTGTGGCAAATGAAACAGGACTTAGTCCACTATTTGAGAAGTTTTCCAGAATATCTGCTATTTGGATTTACAACTCAAGACACAGGTTTTGGGATCTTAGCTCATTACCACCTCTGAAGACTTTCAAAGTCGTGTTCTATACCCTAGCACAATAATACAAGAACAAGGAGAGTGATTATTTGGATTTTTTTCTTTTTTCTTTTTTTTTTTTTTTAAATATATAATTTATCTCTCACTCCATTACCAGCTCAGAAATCTTCTGTACTGTTACAATATACTACTACATTTCATTGCCATTGCAAATATCTCCCTAATGCCTGTTTCAATTTTTTTTTTTTTTTTGAGGTTTAGTCACACTGGAAGGTTTTATTTTTAACTCATAGCTCTCTGACTCAGCTAGGATCTCTCTATTGTCATATGCTTCCAACTACTGAACTAACTTCAAGGTGAAGTCATCATCATCAACCTTTGATAATGTATCTTCTCTGTATTTTACTATTGAATATTTTTTAACTTTTATTTTCAGGAAGGCCATTCTGTGCTTCTTTATGTTACTGACCTTTCCTACAGTGACTATATTTTAATTAACATCTCCCAGACTACTAGCCTCACAAACTGATTCCTTCTATTTGCAATGTATTCATTTTATTATATTATCCATACATTAAGCAAGGCTTTTGCTGTAGCGATAACTTGATACTTCTTAGCCTTCTCCATTACCATCTTTGCCTCTAATTCATTGCATGTACTCTTTTTACTGTATTTAATTTTTCTGGCATTATCAAAGAAACATCATAACTATATGACAGTCATATGTATTCTATGCTAAGATTCTCTCCTTTAGCAAGTATTGTCATGTCAAAGAGAGCTATCAGCTTAGTGTAATGTGATCTGCATTTGGTAAATCCATGTTGCGTCTCATGACTTCACTGCTTCCTTTCAATCTGTATGTCTTTAGTTATTCTGTCCCTCAAGACATCCTGCACTTAGGACCAAAACCACCAAAGTACGTAAATATCAAGTCCTGAAACATTGTTTTCTGGTTTTATTATCTTCCTTTTTATTTATTTTTTTTTTAATTTCTACAAACTACTTTTTATGTTATCCTTTTACAAACTGCCGCCTTCACATCTGAGACTTGTTAAAAATATTTATTAAAAGGTGCATAAATTAGTTCTCTAGTGCCCTATATTGAAACTGACTTCCTATGCTAGAAGCCATGATACACAGTATTTACGCTGGATGAAATAAAACTCTTGACTGTGAAATTAAAAGATTCACAGGGACTGAAAGGAACTAAGAAAAAAGATACCTCCAGGATTTTGCTGGTGTCCCTTCAGGGGAGAAATCTGAATGATCAGACAGAAGTAGCAGATCATAGAATCATAGAATCATAGAATGGTAAGGTTGGAAGGGACCTCAAGGATCATCTAGTTCCAACCCCCTGCCATAGGCAGGGACACCTCCCACTAGTACAGGTTACTCAAGGCCTCAAGATAAACTGTTTGTACGGCCACACATCTTTTTTTCCCTTCAAATTCACAATTTTATTAAGGGATTGAATTCTTCTGTAGGTGTATGGAGCCATGTCTGCTCTGTTCTGGGTTTTGTGTATCATTTGAGAAGAACCATAGTAATTTGAAAAATGTGCCAAACACACAGAGCTTTTTGTTGTTGAGTTTTGGCGGTTTGTTTTTTTGTGGGGTGTTTTTGTTTGGTTTGGGGGGTTTTGTTTGTTTTTTTTGGTTTTTTTTTTGTGTTAGTTCTGTGATTTGGGATTTGTGTTTTGGGATTTTATTTGTTTAGTTATTGTTTGTTTGAGGGTTTGATGGGAGGAGGGGGAAGGTTGTGGATTTTTTTCCCCATATTTTAACAAATACAGTCTCAATGGAAACTTGCAGCTTGGCAACCAGTAGATGAAACTACTCTTTTGCCCCTACTGAACAAAAACACCAAGAAACAAACAAAGCAAAAGAAACAAACAAAGCAAAAGAAACAAACAAAGCAACTGACAAAGAAACAAAACCCACAAAACAAAGAACAAAAAATCCCTCAACCAGTCAAAAAAACATGAACCAACCAACCAAAAAACCCTTGACTAAACAAAACCAAAGAGGAAAAAAAGCCTAATATTAGTAGTTATACTGCTGTTATTTCTGACCAGAATATTTTTAGTCTGTACCCTCCCTCTTATAGAAATCTGAGTGAAAATATTACATTAAGTAGTATTAGATGGATATTAATTTTATTTTGTCTTACAAATGGTTAAAAATAAAATCTAAATCTCCTAATTGTACCTGGTATATAATATGGCTCTGTTCATTTATGCTTTTTTTATATTTGTCTTTGTGGATTTTTGCTCTGTGTAGATTTTGCAATTGCTCATAGTGCTGGCAATCAGATTTTGCTTGATCTTGAAAGAGTTCAGTTCGCGTTAAAAAGATGCATTCTCCAGCAGCATTTTAAGTCTAGATGCTCTGGAGAACTTTATTGTAATACCAACAAAACTGCAGCAGGTGGCACTTGAAGGAGGGTTAAGCAGGGCCATGACACCGAAAGGGGTGATTAAGGAAGCAGAAATAATATGATCAAAAGAGCAGAGACGTTTACATTTTGTATTTCCTCCTTTTAGTTTGTTGAAATATGGATAAACTGGCACAGGTAGTTGGATGCAGAAAATGCTGGTTCGATGGAGCTGGATTACTGAAAGGTGAGATGCAGAAGGAGTTTATGGTTTCTGAGAACTTCATGGTGAAAAAAGAATTTACTAGGAAGGAGTAAAGCAGATTTTCAGCCAGGTAGTATGGATGTTGTTGACTTTGCTTAGTTCTGTTCTTGTGCTTCACAAGCAAATATTCATTTATTACATCTGTTGTCATTAAATAATACATAGTGAAAAACTACGATAGAGTGTGTGTGGGGGGAAAGGCATTAAAAGAAAAAAACAAAACCAACACACACCAAATAGCCAAACCTATCCACACACACACACAAAACCCCCAAATGAACAAAAAAACCCAACAAAACCAACAAAACAGAGCAAAACAATTGAAACCAAATTGAAAAAAAAAAAACAACAAAACCACAAAACAAACAAAAAAAAAACCAAACAAAAAAACCCCAAAGCACCACAAACCACCAAAACCAACCAAACAAACCAAAACCACAAACCCAAAACTCTTGTAAAGCTGAATTACCATCATGGGCAGAGAAAAGTGCATTATCTGTCCTATGTGTTTTAACTGCCCTATGTCTTTATCATATTTTTACATAGTTTTGCAGTTAATAAGCAGGTGGCAGTAGTATCAGAAGTATAGTTTTCTTTACAGAATGAAAGTCACAGTAAGAATAATTTTTGAGAGGAACTGCTTTTTCGTAGTTTGAGCCTACTAAGAAAAAAGACTTAAATAAAGATCTTCATTTGTATATGAAGGTTGGCAATACTCAAATACAACCAAATTTTTCAGGTGTTTCAACTGCGAGGAAAAATCTATAACAAGACACAGTTGTTTTGGGGAACTTGCAGTCTTTTAAAATAATACATGTATGCAGATCCACTGGAAATTATTCTCTGTCAAATCAAATAGACACAATGTTATATTTCAAAGATAAATAATTATGATTTTTAGTATGGAAAGGAAATTTCAAAAACAAGATATGACAATGAAAACAAAACACTGAAAGTGTGTTGGAAATAAAAAGGACAATAGGAAAAGAGGCTTGTGAAAAAGATGTACAGCCAATCAAAAATAAGAAATAGTTGTCCTGGTTCCGCAAAGAAGAGCTCAGAAGTTAATCATAAAGGTGGACATTGTATGGAAGAGAAATGGGAAATGAGATGCTGAAATGAAGAGATAAGATTATGTGAGCAGAAATAGTTCATGGATGCAGGAGAGAGAAATGATACAAAAGCAGAGAGCAAGACGTATTATTGTGGGTGAGTCAAGCTATGTCATGTTACACACTTTTTAGATGCCGTAGATTCATCTCTGAATAAAGAAGATGATTCTCCTGACATTCCAGATATTTACTGTTGTATAGACTTCTGTAATTCTGTCTGTCCACTCACAAACATACATACACCTTTCATCTTATTCTTTTGTTATATGTTTTCTCACAATTAGGAAAGCACATTATATTTATCTGCATATTTACTTGTAATTCAGGAAAAAAAAAATGACCTTTCTCTGTCAGATGTTTCTTTTTGGTGACTGTGTGCTATTTCCTAAGACAAATGTTTACCCACAACAGCACTGGCCTTTTCCTGAATTTGCATTACATTACCAGAATAATAATTCTTTGTAATTCAAAGCCCTGGGGTTCTTTAGAGCTAATCCTAAAGAACATCATTCCATATAAAGTCCTTACCAAGATTTTATGTGATATTTGTCCTATTTTTACACATGAAATTTTATCTGGTTGCAGAATCCAGGACCATCTCATGGGATATTCTTTAGAGATGAGATGTGGCACAAGGAAAATTTTTATGCTCATGTTAATTTAATTGTAAGGTCAATATTCACTCAAAAGAACTATACAACAAAGAAATTCAGTTTATGGACAACTTACTCTAGTTCCACTAAACTCTGGAAATAGAATTTAGGCTTAAAGGGAGAATTTAGAAGAACCAAAAGGCAGGTTATGATCTGTATAATCTTTAATAACAGTTTCTTCGTGACTTTTGCAGATAAACAGGAGTCAAGATAGAGGAGAAGAATTAGGATGCACAGTATGTTATTTTAACTTTCCTTGAATCTTTCTTTCCAGTATTGTCTTTTAGATTTAGGCCTTTTAAACCTTAATTATGCTGATTTTCTATTTTAGAAAAGAAAGTAACTGAAAGATGCTTTAAGAAGTTTGATATTTTAGCTAAGTCATGAATATATTTCTGTAAAATATGAATTAGTCTGGCTGAGATAACAAGAATCCAAAACACAGTTTACTCTTCCTTATCTGGTTGGATCAGAGCATCCTTCAAAGGCTGAGCAAGCTGACTAAATAAGCAGCCAAAGTTCAAAATCTTCTGTGGGTTAACT
This sequence comes from Eubucco bourcierii, assembly GCA_013396675.1. NCBI lineage: Eukaryota > Metazoa > Chordata > Aves > Piciformes > Ramphastidae > Eubucco > Eubucco bourcierii. The sequence continues at coordinate 29,428 of VWZE01013077.1, read as the reverse complement.
CACATTTAATTTCCACTCAACAGTTCTGTGTCACAACAGTTTTACAATTTCACATTAAATTCCATAATATCTGCAGCATTCAAGAAGCAAACTCAGCAGTACTCTATCTAGTGTCTGATCCACAGACACTGGAATACATTTGGATTCTTGTAATCTGACGCTCTAAACAGTTATGTTAATTAAGAGGGCAAAATTTAGGCCACTGGGCTGAATTTGTAATTGCTAGGTCTCCTGTTCATACTCCTCACAGTTGACAGTGAATGGCCTTTGATAATTCGCTGTCATAGTAGTTTCTGCCAAAATACCAAGACAGTCTGTACAATGGAAACCCTCCAGAAGCAGTACTGATGAAACCACTGATGAGGTCCTTTAATGCAGCCTTTGCACTCATTAATGTCAGGAGTTTGATAATAAGCAGGTTATTCTTCATATTTGGGAACAGTAACTTTTCTACAGTTAGCATACATAGCAGCTTGGACCTGTGTTACAAAACCATTTTTAGGATGCAGCTTAGGTATAATAACCTAAAATTGCTCTGAAACTCTTTACCAAATGAAGCTCTTTCTCAATGTACCATAACTACAGACATTAAGACAGTTTAACAACAGCTTCCTCTTAGCAAAATATAGAAAGAAAAATGTGCAGTATGTGGGTGTGTTCAGGAGCTAAAGCTTTTGGGAAAGCTCAGCACAATCATAAGTTTGTATTACAAGTGTTTGCTACTCTTAAGAGCTGAAGATGCATTTCTCTAATGTCAGTATTAATTGAATAAACTCAACTAGGAACATTCATGGTGCATATTTCTGAGGGGCAGCTGATCATTTGTTCCTACATGAGAAAATGTAAACTACTCTTTCTACTTTGTCAGCTTAGGTTCTCTGCTACAGGCAAAACGTATTAATTCAAAAACGCAAAACTTGTCATGTTTTTGTAGCTGAAAGTATAAAAAATCGCCATGCTGAAAAACGGTGAGGAACAGCAGCATGCACAGCTCATGCTACTCCCTTCCCTTTCTCTCCTCCATAAAAACAGACAAACAAACAAAAACAAACAACCCCCCCCCCCAAAAAAAAAAAGAAAAAAACCCCAAACAAACAAAAAGATAAAATAGAACAAAACCAAAAAACCCTAAACCAAACCATATCAAACCATAGAACACCCACAACCGAAAAAAAAAAAAAACCAACAAAAACAAAAACGAAAAAGGCGATGACAAAGAACTGGTCAGGGCGAGCACTGAGCAAACGGTGATGTCTCAGTGCTCATGTGCTGGCTGCACTCTCCTATTGTCTGGCTCTCGTCAGAGCTCCACATTTCCTACCTGCCGCCACAAGGGGTGTTCGTGCAGGACGCGCTCTGCCAGCAGAGGTTTCAGTCGCCGAGCGGTGCAGCAGGGACTGGCACTTCAGCCCTTAGCGATGCTGTGAAATTGAAGGATAGATTCTTGCTGCCGGCCCTCGGAGACTGCTTTTGTTAGGGGGTAAAGCAGATTTGGAGATATGTGTGTACGTGTGAGGAGAGGCAGAGTGCATTGACTGAAGTATC
>VWZE01013077.1:0-10815 GCA_013396675.1 Eubucco bourcierii | reverse complement strand
TAGCTTGCATATTGATGCTCATGGGTAATTGCATATGTGAGTTTTAATACAGGACACAAATAGTTTAATTGCAGATGTCAGTGCAGAACCCATCTAGGGATAATAAGGACACTACCTGTTGTTGTTCTTTTGATTGTTGTAGTGTTTTTATACATGTTCAGAGTAAAAACACAAATGCAGAACATCCTGCACAAACATTTTATGTTTTGGGTTTTTCTTAAATACCCCATTCATAGCTATTGTGCATTGACCTCACAGTAAGAGTTGATGCATTTCAAAGTTACAGAAAACTTCTTTCCCATTCCTCTTTTTCATTCATTAGTAGCAGTTTCGATGATTTTGTAGTTCCTTTATGTCACATCACTGAAACTGTAGAGCCATTTTTCTTTTTAGTGAAAACACTGGTTTGTGTCAAACCAGGAGATAAACAGTCATGACAGTTAAGAAAGCTGATCTTCATTAAGACTTCTAGTGGCAGTTGGTGTTCTCTGTTAGATTGATGGATTACATTTACAGGGTCCATCAGGTGTCCAGATGCAGTGCATTGCTGATTGGGCTTTGTGGAATATTTCTGAGAAAGCAAGGTTCTGGAGTATGCTGTCACTTCATGCCTTTGTAGGTGGCAGGCTGTAGAAACTAGCAAAGTTGTTTGAAGGTCCAGATACAATTTTTTTTTTTTTTATTATTTAATGACTGGGTGTTTTTGTAAGAATATCAACAACAGATGTATTCCTTCATTTTCTATTTTCTTTTATTAATATGTATTTCAGTTTAGTTATATCATGGAGTTAGGAACTTTGAATTGTGTTTTGTTTTGAAGTTTTTCACATTTAGTAGGAATCCTTATCTCATGTTGACCTTTCTGATTTAAAGGAACTTATTGGACGCTCCTAATTATGGAAGTACCCTATCCATTTGCAATGTCTTTGCCTTATGAGAGAGCTTTTTTCTGAAGTTGGGCTTTGTATATTACAGTTCCACTGTTTGTACTGTAAAAACAAATGAAATTCTAAGATTGATTTTTGACCATGTTGCACAGCTTCAAGAGTCCTTTGACTTAAAAACGTCACCTTGATATTTATGCCTTTGTTAGTACCATGATCACACAAATACTCCAGAATATAACTGCTTCTCTTACCAACCTACCTGTCCACTGCCATCAGTTTAAGTTACTGATTCAATAGCATGATCTGATACTGAAATGGCCTCATATCAATGGTCTGATATGAAATACTGTGGAAGATTAAAATTACTACCGAAAATAAAATATCAGACTAGCTCAGAAGGTTTGGAAACAAAATGAAGCTACGTATTTACAGCGTGCTAAAATTTAAAAGCATAAAATATAATGTATATGTACAAATATATATTTACAAATATTTGCAATGCAGAGACAACACAAGGACCCTCTTAAGGACCCAAGTTACCCCTGTGGACAAACCCAGAGGGGTTTCCAACAGTATCTTTTCCCCCCCTCCCCCTTCTTTCCCTCTCATGTTACCTCCTTGACAGTTCGCAACAACAAAAAGGTCAAGATAGAAATAAAGGGCTATGCAAAGCAGAATTGCAGATGAAAGGAGTAAAGAAGAGAGGGAGAATTTTTTCTGCAACTGAATTTTATCCCCATCAGTAGGTGAATGGAATCATATAGATTTATCTTTGTTGTTCTTTTTGCATCTGATAGGCAATTATTTATTTCTTTACTTTTTTTTCCCCTATTCAGCATCTATGAATAACCCATCCCTTGTTTACAGTTAGACACACAAAAAAAACTAAGCTAAGCCTCAAATCATAACAGTATAAGCTTATACTAAACTTTCATTCTAATAAAAAAAATGGCATACTGATAAAAGGTGTAATAATTTAGGTAATAAAGTCAGAGCTTTGTGGTCTACTCTCAGAACTAAAAAGGCGATTTTGTCATAAACCTGAATGTTTGTTTGTTTATTTACTTATTTATTGAAAATAGGAGTTACTATACTGTAAGACTTATCCTGCAGGTAAATTAAAAATTACATTATGACTCAAAAGCCTTAGTAATTGTTTAAAAAACCTCAAGCTTTAAAATGTGCTATTTGTAGAGATTCCTTTGGATTATTACTTTAATACAGCATTTCAGAGCAAATGCAACATTAGGGGAATGTACTAAAGCTATTTTTTTTCTTTCTTATTTTTATTTCTGTGACAAATCTCATCATAATTTTGCAATTTTATATTCCGGAAATAAGTAGAATTGAAGGATACTTGTGCATTTCCTGTGTTTTTCATTGTTTCAGATAGGCAACTGGATTTGCTTTATGTATCTTCGAGTCACATAAAAATGACGGTAATAAGAACCTGAAAAAAGCAGGATTCAGGCTGATTGTTCATACGTCTATAAAACTTCCTCAGTGGAGCACAGAGTGCACCTGGAAAATTTAAGTAATCATTGTTGATTTTCATTAATAGATATAATTTTTTTATATCTGGATTTTCTGTTTTATATGATGAAACTTGACTTTATTAGTATATTTTACTGCTTTGTAGTGTGTTATTCTAGTCTTCATATGAGAAGAAATAGTAATTCCAAATTTTCCACTGCTCTATTCTTCTTATAAGCATGTAATGTAAAATGTGAAAGTGACCCCTGAAAACAGAACTTTTTTCATTTCCAAAAGTCTTCTAATCCAGAATGCATGAGATCTTGATTTATTTTCTGGCTAGTCTTACTTCTCTGTCTGAATGATTATGGGATGTGGGTGACATGCTACCCACTACCACAGACCTACAGTAAATTTACTTTGAGACTGGGACATGGTTGTGACAGCAATTGCATGAGATAAATTTTAAGCATCTGCTTGCTTTTTCACAGTTACTCATACTAGTAGATAGTTTTACATTATCTTAAGATTGACTCAATACTCTCCACTCATGTCTATCTAATGAGTTTCTGGCTTGAGCTGAATTTTTTTTTGGTAATTTGTGAAGTAAATGACCTTATACATTCTATTGCTGGATTTCGTTCTGTTTCTATTTCTGTCATCATCTAGTTCTTATCCTATCATGACTCCGGTCTGTATTTATGACACCAAATTTTACAGGAAAAGTAATTCATAAGCACATACCTATTTTTTGTTTTGTGATTTTTATTCCCAGACTATTGATTCTCCACTTCTCAGTATCTCCGTCTACCACTGTCCTTATGTAGTATGCAGCTTCTTCTCTCCTCTCCTCATAAATGACTGGAATTTCCCTATGCAACAGCAGATAAAATCAACCACTGGTTTTCAATCAAAAAATTGCCTGTCATAAAAATCATAGATTACATGGACATGATGTACATTAGATAAACTTTGTTCTAAGTTGTTCTACCTTTCCATTAACCTCCATTTCCTTAAACACTTTTTCTTTTCAAAATTGTTCTAAGGTTTCACATAATATTGAAACCATATTTACAAAATTCTGCTGCCTGCTTTCCACTCCTTCTAACTTCCTCAACTTCTCTGTTCTGTATTTATACTACACAGAGTGTTGCCCAGTTTTTCACCACCAGTTCTTCCTTGTAAATTAATTTACAGTTCTCCTTTCTGAATCTGTGCTGTCTTGCTTCATGTTTTAAGAATTCAGAATTCAGAAAATACAAACTTTATTCTGGACAGAACTGAGATGTTATAATCCAGTACTGTTGTTTTTTTTTTCTTCCCTTTGTTCATGTTATCCATCCTGCCTCTGACCTTTTGATAATCATATTTCTGAAATATTTTGTATTATTATATGACTTAGTAGCTAATGCTATATTTGAGGAGGAGCGCAGGATTTTCACATATAATATTGGATGTTCTCGTACTTCAAGAAGAAATGATACATGTGTTAGAGAAGTCATAAATGTATTGTTAGTAAACACAGAAACACTTTCTGAACATACTGATTTGCATTATCACGGATATTAAAAAGATAGGCATGTACTTAAAATAGATTCTTAAATTACATCATAAAATATGAGTGGAAATGGTAGATAAATAAGTAATATGAACTTTGAAAACCTTTCTGGGTTTATTACTTGTGAAAATACTTAAATTATATTTGCTTTTTATTGTGTTATAAAGGAACGATTTAGTTTTGTCCTATTGTTTTTTCTTTTGCTTGTTTTATCAAACCATTTAAATCTAGTAATGTTTTCAATTTACTAAGAATACCTTTTACATTTTAGTATGAATAAGTTAGAAAAAACTAAGACCTTTACCACACAAAAACAAATGTAACATTCAAATATAGGTTCTGTCTAACCTCCTGAGTGTGTTGTGGTAAGTGGAGTATGTTGTTTAAACACCATTTGAAAACAAGCAAACAGGTAAACAAACAAGCAAAAAGGACTCTGCCCCTTCCAGTTAGTTTTTCTTTTTTAATATTCTTGGGGGGTTTTTTTTGTTTTTTTTTTTTTTTTTTTTTTTTTTTTTTTTTTTTTTTTTTGTTTTTTTTNTGGGGGGTTTTTTTTTTTTTTTTTTTTTTTTTTTTTTTTTTTTTTTTTTTTTTTTTTTTTTTTTTTTTTTTTTTTTTTTTTTTTTTTTTTTTTTTTGGTGAAAGTTACTGATCTATGCCACTCAGCCAGTTAAGTCCCTAAAAATATTACATGGGATCTCTTCAGGTATAAATTTGATTGTGAGTATCAGTGTTTCCATATCTCAATATAATACATACATTAGTAACTCTAAATCATAGAATCATAAAATGTTAGGGGTTGGAAGGGACTTCTAAAGAACATGTAGTCCAACCTCCCTGACAAAGCAGGGTCACAGCAGGCCACACAGGAACATATCCAGGTGGGTTTTGAAAGTCTCCGGAGAAGGAGACTCCATGACCACTTGGCAACCTATTCCAGTGCCTTCTCACTCCCACAGTAAAAAGGTTTCTCCTTATGTTGAGGTGGAACATTCTGTGTTCCATCTTATACCATTGCCACAGTAGCGTGCAGGCAATTCTGTATGTGAAATGAGGAGATACTGGGTTTGTCTGGAGTGATCCAGTTTTGACATTATCTTGATAAGTATAAAATTAAAAGAAAACAATTTAATTGTGCTGCATTATAGCAGTAACAGTCTATCATTTTGAACAAGTACAAGCAGTTAAACATAATGATTTTTTAATGGAAAGTACTTTGGCTTATTCCCAATTTTAGGGTACTTTTATTGTGTTAATTTAAATAACTTTCAACTAACTATTAAATTAAATAACAATATGAATAGCATAATAGTATTTCATTGAGTTAAACTGAGAAAAAATTGACAATGGATTATATGAAAAAGTGTCTTCTATAACATTCAGTCCTATGAGATAACTATCCTGAGATACTGATTCTTTGCTGTTTATGTTATATTTCTTTGATAATGTAAACAGGATGACTTTCTCTTTATTTGACATAGAGGTGTGTTCATTTGGTTGTTCATTTGCATATAGGAAAAGATTAATGTTCCATAGGATCCCAGCCTTTACAACTGTGAAATAATGTGAAATAAACAGAATCATACAAAGTAACTGACTTGGGCTTTTGTTTTCCTTCACACTGGAAATTTTTGAGATTTCTCTGAGGAGAAAACAGCATTTTTACTTTTACTTTAGAGTGATAAAGTTATTAAAATAGATTTGTCCGCTGCAGATTGTTTCAGCAGAGTGAACTTAGCGTTGACTACTCTTGAACAAAAGTAGTGGAAAATAAAGGGTTAGTTATCCACCTCCCATCAGTATCTCTGCTTTTGTTATGTTATTGTTGATTGATTAAAGGGGTCTTTGTTTGGTTTTTGTTTGTTTCTGTTTTGAGTTTTTTGTTTGTTTTGTCTTTATTTGTTTGGCTGATTTTTGTTTTATTTTCCGACAGATTCACCATGAACACTTCTGCTAAATGTAAAAGTTCTTAGGGCTGCAATAGAGGGGTAATGAATTACTGCAAGATGATAATTTAAAAAATATTAGCATTTTTTTATATTAAATATTCAGAACTCGCAGCACCCTGATCACCAATTTATAATGATAGGTTCTTTGCATCACTCATGGAAACTTTATATACAGACAATAACAGGATCTAGAAATAATTAGTACATATATACATTGATTTAACTTGATTAAACTGGAAGAGAAGGCTTTGCGGTTAGTGTAATGCTTGTGGTCATTAATCCGCTTGCTCACTAGATGGACGCAAGGAGCAACTTTCTGCTTATGGCAGAAGACAATGATTACAAGAGGCTTTAAGTATTTACTCACAAAAATATTATCTGACAAGAACCAAAGCTCATGGCAGGGTTGCTGTTGATAGCTGTTAGAGGCTTTGGAGTTTCCCCAGGCTTCTGGGTGCTGGAGAAAGGAGGCAGACAGTTTCTGTCCTGTTCCTGACTCTCTGGATGATCTGTGTATCTCCAGGGCTTCTGTCTTGGCAGGAGGCTTTCAGGTGCAGGCGGGATGTCTTGTGATGTGCAGTCTCAGTACAGTGTCACTCTGGCTATGCGTGAAGACTTTGGAGCCCGATTCTGATCGCTGGGGTTTCAGACATCTCAAGATGCAATAAGGTAGTAGTAACATGGATAGAGCAGATATAATAGTGGAGCATACATGTATTAGCAGATCACACTTTGTAATGGCAAAGTGCTCCCTGCTCATCTCCCTTTATAGCGATACAACCTGAGAGTAATGGGCCTTTGAACACAGAATAGGCAATCAGAATGGCAGTTAGCCAAGCTTGACCATATTAGGTGAAGCCTAGGGCAGAACACAGGCCTTGCACAAGGCAGCTGTGTGTACCTTGTTTACCACAGGGTTCAAAACACATCTGGACAGGCCACAGTCCTCAGACTCAGTGGCTCCAGATTCTTTTGTCTCATTTCCTGTGATTACCTCTCCCCAAAACAGAATGAGGGAGAGCAGGAAAACATACCTGGGCAAGCCAGGACATGTCTAAGCCTATTTTGGCGAGCTTAGGCTTACCACGACAAGGGCTCTGTGAAATGAAGACTATAAAACTTATTTATAAGCAGTCCAAACTTGAGCTTTTTTTGAAAACTCTCAATCTTGAAAAAGACTTCTCTGGTTTTACCATTAATAAGTTATCATTCATTCCTTCAGACACAACACACATGGATTTATGTGTGTGTATGTACATGTGCATGTACATATGCGATTCTCTACTATTCCAGAGGGGGAAAAAAAGGTTATATAATTTTTTTTTCCCTCTCATGTTAAAAAACAAGGCTGAAGAGAAAAAAAAAAAAGAAAAAAGAAAAGAAAAGAAAACAAACCAAAACTGATAATAAGATCAGACATGATCGTAATAAAATGGTTACATTCCTATGAGTGATGTTTTTCTGTAAGGGAAGGAACTTGGATGTAACTGACTGACCTATTTAACCCTTCAAGAACTGAGAATGTGTGCGTTACAGTAAGTCATACGAGGGTCTGGTCCAACCTGTAGCTAAATGTATGTGTTTGAGACTAATGAGTGGAGCTGGAATAAGAAACGATGGTACTGAACTTGCAGTTCACTGCCTGTGAAAGTTGCTGTGTGAACTAAGTCATTTTGTATCTGTCTAAGGAGGAAAAGGAAATAGAACATGCCAATACTGAAGAATCCATCATCTTTCTACAGATTTAAAACTTAAAATGTAATGATAAAAGACATTTTGATCTACCAGGTTTTGTGGCTATTTGCATTTAATTTTGTGGATTCTCCGATGTCTTAGAAGATGAAAGTCCATCTGGCAGTATTCTCTGCTTTCTGGATGCTAGTAAAATCTCTTCCCATTATGACCACAGTGTTTCTAGGAACTATATTTAGAACATCCCCTGTATATATGTAGTTTCATAATTGTTATGCTTTATTTCTTCAGAGAAACAAATTAAACTTGGTGAAATCTTTTCATGTACATCTTCTAAGTTCTTGGTTGAACTGGGAGAAAATAAGTGTCCAGTTATCTAATGCATGGGAATAAACCTAAAGAGTAAGCCTTTTCTTTGCTTCTTTTACATCATCTAGTAAGTTTCAGAATTTTTCTGAAGGTAAATATCTTTACAATATGACACACTCAGATGATAAATGATATTGCAAAACAAGTAGGACAGATGTAAAAATCCTTTCAGTTTTGGTATAATGTGTTTCACTAGAAAAAAAGGTGGAAAGAAAAAGTTTCCTGTGCAAGTCTAAGTGCAGAAGTGAGCCCTGCCTCTGACGTTTTCAAATGCATCTATCTGAAGCAAATGTTATAAAAAGTAAACTGATCAAGATGACAGGCAGTTCTTCAAAGTAGGTAAATAAATATGTCTACAGTTTTATTTGATACTAGGGTTGGGGTTTTTTTCCCTGTAAATATTATGAGATTATAGGAGAATCTTACAAATATTGTAAAATAAACAAAGACAGATTTTGGTTTCTTGAACATAGTCACACCATCTCCATCTAGTAGCATCAGGTTTAATACTGAAACAGTACATTTATTTGTTTATTTTGTTTACTTTTTGTTGATTCATTTTGTTTTTGCTAGTTGCCTTTTCTATTATTTCATTGATAAAAACTCACATTGGTATTTTGAAAATTAAATATTATTTTTATATCAATTCAGTTAGAATCAACCCCCTGTTTACTGACGGACAGGAATATTTTAATCCCATGACTTAAAATTTGTCATTCTATGCTGTTGTGCTGTCTCTCGAGATTCTTAGCTATGTTAAAGCCTTGATTTTTCACTGAAGTTTTTATCCTGTAGTGCTATGTGTTTCTCATTCTAACAGTACCAGTAGTAAAAAAAAAGGTCAGTTTTCTAGAAATAGTTCCACTTCTTCATTCATTTTGTTAACCTAATAAATCCTTCTGGACATATATAGAACAATACTACTCAGTCAAACAGGTTTTGATCATCGTCTTCTATTTTTTTGTTGAATACAGTGTTTATTAACCTACTAGAAATACTTCGTTCTTGAAATTGATTTTTTTTTTCTTCCTGATATTCTAAATAGCTTTGTGGAAGCATGACTTTTTATTTTATTCTTTTTGATACATTAAATTTGTTTGCATTTTTAAATGATCTTGCATATGAATTGCAATGTTTTCACAATCACATTTTTTTCCTACATAGTGTGGTTCCCTAGATCTCTAGTTACTGCTACATTATGCAAACAGGGGCTAGAGTCTTGCAAAAGACAGTTCGTATGTATCTCCACATTTCCATTTTATTAACAAATTTAAGAAGTGTGGGTTAAAGAAATATCGCTGTATGTAAAATATATACAATTATTTAAACTGTAAATTATAAATACGCATCTATTTATGTAAATATCCTATTTATATAAATGTCCTGAATGTCAAGTATATTAAACAAATAAGTACAACCTGAACATGATGTCAAGTACATTTTTTTTCTGCTCCTGTAATTAACCTTTGAGAAATCAGAAATACAAGGATTTGAACATGATAAGGAGGAAATGGTGAAGTAACATAGAACAACTGGGTTAACTCTTTGTAAGATAACTGGATCTAGGGAAATCCATATACTAGAACTAAAAATTGTATGTTATGGCTACACATATTTGTCAGCTGGGGAGTGTTTCAACAGTGAGTCTTCATTATCTACTTTGTTAGAAATCATCAAGATTGTCATAGGCAAGTTTTGGATTTCACTTCACCTCTCATTCCCAGGTACACTACATGACTTTCTATGTGCCAAAAGCTTGGCTATGGCTATACTGTTTGGGTTACTGGGAGAATTTAGCAGTATGAATAGAAGACTTGTGTTGCTGAACAGCGTCTTCAATGAATGTATCATAAGAACATTTTGTTTATTACGTAAGCCATTCTCTCTTCTGATTTATATTCCAAGTCGTTCCATCATAAGGTGGTCATCTGGACTTCGGGAGTGTCATTTTTCTGAAACACAAACACCATGTCTGAAACAGAAACCTTGCAAGAATGCCATGAATTTTAGAAGCAGCAGTTGTCACGATTTGACGTTGAGTCAAATTTTCTAGTGATAAAATACAACTCAAAACTTCTGAAAGTCTTTTCCTTGGAGTTCATAACTAATGGAACAATCCTATGCTCTGTTTACTTCCTAGATGTGAAGATGTTGTCACCTCTTATAAAGAAAAAAAAAATTTTCCAGGAAACAGTAGGAATGATAACCTGTGTAAAGTTAAAGAAGATAAAGTATAATGTAATTTATAGAATTACATTAATTAAATCTTTCTGATGGTTTTGGATCAATGTTTGTAGCAATGCTAATGCATTAGAGGAAAATATGGCTGAAACAATCAAAGCTTTTTTTCCTTCTTTTCAGTACTGGATGACAATTCAGAATATCCTTTGTTATGCATGCTTCTTTTGTTACATTTTACCATTTTTGTATGGTAGTTTACCAAATTCCGTGTCATTCTGAAAACAACTCATAGTGCATTTGCTTACATGAAGAGGCTCGTATGACTGTCCTTTTTGTGAGATTCAAAAATTTGGGGATTCTCTTTCATTCACGCCCGCCTTTTGAAATAAAGAGAAAATAAGGGAAATATTGAATGTATCTTTTGTCTGATGTCAGTATACCCTTTTCTGCCCTATCTCATTCTGAAATACAAATAACGTTTTCAGATATTCTGAACTAGACGCAGTTTTTCTACAATTAAATAGAACTTAGAGGTGATCACATCCAAATGAAACAAACATAAATATGATTCCCATGTTGAATACATATACAGAAATCATACATCTTGGCTATATTGTAGAAGTAGTTACAAAGAATAAAAATTAACTCTGTCTCTTTCAAGACAGTCTGTCTCTATGTACCAGGTTAGGGTGGATCCCTCCCCTGG